>VWPU01007826.1:0-20532 GCA_013398955.1 Callaeas wilsoni | reverse complement strand
ACAGGCCGGGGGGCCGGAGCCGCCCCGCTGGCACGNGCCGCTCCATTGGCACAGGCCGGGGGGCCGGAGCCGCTCCATTGGCACAGGCCGGGGCGCCGGAGCCGCTCCATTGGCACAGCCCGGGCCGGCGGCAGCGGCAGCGCCGCTCAGCGCAGTCTCTGCTGCCCTCTCGTGGCCGAGCGCGGCGGGAGCCCGGACAGCGCCCAGGGGTGCCAGGGGCAGCTCGGCCGCCTCTGGGAATTCCCGTCCTTAAACACTGACCTTGGAAATGCGTGAGTGAAACCTTTTGTTAGTTCCTGCAGTGGTTCAAATTAACCGCAGTGCCTACAACCCAGCGGGATGCCAGTATCACATCACACTGTCTTACGGGGCTACAAAGAGCAAATCCTAGAACCACTGATGCTGTAGTGACAGCAGCAGAATTCAGACCTGGCGGGTAGTTTACAAAGTCCCAAAGGACAGGTTCGTTCCTCTCCACGCTTTGGCCCGCTTTCCTGGGTTAGGATCAGAGGGGGAAAAGGTAGAGAGATTCTATAAAGAAACTTGTGCAAGGTCACCGCAACATTTATTTTGCGCCTGTACACACAGACCCACCTTGATCATGCTGTGCCTTAGGCATGTGTCACCTTCATTAGGTGACACAGCGTTTTATTCCTTACACTAAATGGAAAATATTACACAGGACATGACCAAAGCTTTCTTCAGAAGAAAAAAAATCACCACAACCAAAAACACCCAACTGAGAGTGATCCACATGATAAACTCACTTTTCTATTCCCTTACCTATCTATATTCCTCATGGCCACAATAAATTAAAAGCATTTCACATAAATCAGTGAAAGTATAACCAGGGTGCTAAGTAAACATATTGGCACAGACACAGCATGAGCAGCTCAGCACACTCATGAATGGGCAAGAAGCCTCTACTAGTTATGACAGACAAGTTTGGCACGGGAAAAGGTTTCTATTTTTAGCCCAGCTTCCAAAGGAAATGAGGTTTATGCAATCACAGTACGTGCAAATGTTGTGTGTCAGTCATCTGCACCACAATCCTACTATCACTGCTCTGCCTAAACAGCCACTTGTAGCCTAAGTCTCATAAATTATGGAAATGCATTGGAACTCGGTTCATTTAGCAAGTCTAATAGGAGACAAATTCCCTGGAAGTGCTCTGACTGCAAAGCTTCTAACCAACTTTAAGACCTACACAGAAGGCTACAGGATTGATTGCTGACCCCTCCTTTTGTCTGTGTTAGAGTAACCAAGTGCAGTCAATAGTTTCCAGCAAGGTTCTGCAGTCCACTGCAGATGCTTCAGTCCACAAGCCAGATCAGTGCAAAATAAATAAACAAATATTTTTTTAAAAAATCAGCAAGAATCAGATTTACCAGTTTGTTTTGAAGCCCCAGAGAATAAAGCAAGTGAAGGCAGAGAGTGAACGGGTCAGCAAGAGACAAGATATGACAGTGGAGGTCTGAAGAAGGGGGTGGAAAGGGTCTGGGTGTGCTCAGCAGCACCCAGGGGTAGGCAGGAATCCCACCTGGGTCTGGGTCTGCACATTGCACGGACCCACGGCAAGGATCCCTTCCCTAAAGCACTGGGGATTTAGCAGCACGGAAAGGGGGAGACAGGAGAGTCACTTGCTGTTGAGCATAAAGCTGAGACTGTGTCTGAGGTCATCAGACGATTGCGAGTCAGTTTAACATTTGTGGCATATTTGTTTTCACCTAAATTAAATAAGGACTTTGGAAAATGGCAGGAATAGGCCTTTTTATTTATTTAAATTGCCTTTCGTACTGTGTTAATAAAAGTATTGCATGACATTCTCAGCTGCTGTTCCCTTAGTAGCTAGAATTTCCTCCCTCCGTGAATTTCTGGTGCTGACATTTTACTTTTCTCTAATCTTTGGGCTCAAGGCAAATTTTTTTCACCCTGATTTCTTTACAAATATTTGGGGCTTGCTCCTGCATTCCTCAAAGCCAGTGAAAATCCTGAATGTGCAAGGAATGCAGAAGCAAACCACAGAGTAATTTATGTTTTCTATTTCACTTGCTTTGAAAGTCCCTAAAGAGACATATCACTGTTTATTACTACAATAAAAATTTCCTAATTCACTCAAGTGAGTTAATGACTGAGAAACCTCCTGGATATTACCAAACTGGCAACACATAAACAATTACTGTATTATTTCCTAAAAAGCAAACCTAATAAAAGCTTTTTTCTTGTTAGGTACACCTGTGTTTTATTATTTGTTGCAGTGCTTTACTGCTGAATAGCAAAGCTTCTGTGGTTTGCTTGAAACCTCAACAATGTGCGAGACTGCAAGAGATGGATGACACCTTAACCTGAAAAACACAGCCCAGCATCTCGGGGTGTGTCTGGGCTGTGGAAATTACCACAACTGAGATAATGAAATCACACTAAACGGTCTTCCCTTTTTGCCTGCATTTCAAACAGGTCTGTCCACAGCAGCTGTTCGTGCCTTCGAGCACGAGATTTATCCCTGCTGTGTCACTTTTATTTACCTGTTACATATGAGCATAGTATCAAAGTAAGAGCTGATTTCGGGGCTGTTTGCTGTTCTTTCCCAGCCTGAGACCCACTCAGCACAACGGGCCTTTATTGCCACACATGTCCCTGGCTGCTACTCCAACCCAAATAAAGAGTCCATCGAATTCGGTGCGGTCACTCCTCATTTACGGTGGTGTGGAGGAGAATCAGGTGTGGGATGCCAGGACTCTGCTGGCACCACACAAACCACGGTAAGGAGCAGGAATACCTGAGCCACCAGACCAGCTTTGACCACACAGTGGCAGCAGAACCAAGACACTGCTCAGACAAGCCCCGTATCAAACCTGTCCCAGCAGCAAGCTTCTGCTGGCTCTTGGCTGGGGAAAGAGGAAAATACTGCTGTAAAAGTGTGTTAGAGAAGATGCATAACTGGTAGCTGTAGGGAATTTCCTAAAGTTTAAGGGCTCAATTTGCCTGTTCCGGCTTGAGGCAAGCAACCTCTGGATACCTCATTTTGTTGGAATGACCCACTCTGTGTTTCCAGCCTGACTGAAAGCTGCATACAAGCTCTGCAACTGATTGACCCCTAAGAGCTCCAGGGAAAGGGTGAAGAAGCTGAGGTTCCTACCTCACAAACTGCTGTAAATACAGCAGGCAGCGAATCCTGTCAGCATTGTGCTGGAAGCCTTCAAGAAACATTCTGGAAGAAATGGTTCCAACCCATGAATTGCAAAAGGCAGTTTAATGGGAGTTTTGCTCAGTCAACAGAAGTAAAATTATTAATTAATTAATAAACAAGAACAACAGGCATGAGCAGAGGGCTTGGTCTGCTTCCCACTACCATGAGTAATTCAGGAACAATTGTTTCAGTGTCTGAATATTTTTGTGTGTGCCGCTCTCAGCCAGTGGGACGAACGAACCAGCTTGGAAAGGCAAAGGAGCAAAGTCAACCCCGTCTCATTCCTGGCTGTCAGCAGAAAAAAAGAAAGCCCAGGTCCTTTTCCCACCATCAGATAGCCAGTCCTCCACCATGGAGCGATATCCCACGGGTAGCTGGGGTTCGCCTGTGCAAAGGTCTCAGCCACAAGAGCAAAAGATGGTGTAGCTCCTCCCCAGGCTGCACTACACAGCATCCACTTGTCAAAACACCCAGAGCAAGGCTCTTACAGTATTCAAATGGAGCAAACAAGAGGCAGCACAGGAAAACAAACACCAGATGGAATGGAGGAGCAGGGTGAGGAAGAAGAAGACTGCGGACTCCACAAAGTCTCTTTGAGGAAATGGGCTGAATGGCAGGGGTGGGAGGGAGGAGCAAGATAAGAGATGGGGAATTTTCCCTCTTGTTCCAGACCCCTGCAGGGACCCTGCTCCAAAGCCAGCACTGCCCTCTCTGCACAGCCCTGCCGAGCTGTTCTAACTCCCTCTGGGACAGGTTTGGGACCAACAGGAGCCCGGCCTAGGAACCTGCCACAGAGCAGGAGCCAGCTGCAACAGCACGTCAGCATCCACTGCACTTAGGAAGGAACGCTGGGGTTTCTGGAGCTCCACTGCACAAGGGCACAAAACACCAAAAGTTAATTAACTGTCCTCCTCTAAACCAGATGCATTGCTGCAGCCAGGTGTGAGGCAGGAAAGGGTGAAGCACTGTCTGAGGGCAAAGTGAATCATCCACAGCGTTAAACAAACTTGTCAGGGGCTGAATGCTGCAAACTTAGAGGAGGAGAGCGGCGTGTATGCACCACACACATTTTTCAGTTGGCTGTGACCATTTAACTGAACAGAGAGTCATCTGCCTTAATCATTACTATTAAATTTATTATTCATTAACCACATGAATTATTTAAATTCAAGACTTTGGATCCTGGAAGCCATTGAGAGACACTGGCTGCCTTCAGTTTCTGATAGTTGGCAAGACCCTGTCTTCTGCCAACCTGGACTCCTAAACAAGTCAAAGCTGGTCTTGGACTGCTTCAAACATCATATTTTAATAGCTATGTCATTCCCTTCATTTCATCAAATGTTTTTTCTTTCTTCCTCAGCTAGATGACTAAAAGTTCACTTTAAAGCACAATCTAAGGTTCTTGAGGAATTCCAGTACTCCAGGATTCAGAGCTGACAAAAATCCTTTCAGTACTAGAGATATTCAGTAAGCCACCAGCCTTGGCCAACGCTCACAGTTCACGTTTGCTAGGCGCATAATTGTTCTCCTTCCTCTCTTTCAAACTCCAGCTACCTACCATACATGAGGAAGGTTTGGGCTGAGAAGGACACAGCACTCCTGTGCCCCAGGGAACTCCCCCTGAGCCCGCAGGAGCTCCACGCAGCACAGGGGATTTAACCCCAGCCTGCCTGCGTGGCAGCGAGGTGCCCAAACCACACCATTTTCTTCTGCATTTGCTTGCAAGGGGGACACCCCTTAACCTCTGCACTTCCACTGCTGACGTTTGAACGAGAGCTCGGCAGGCACCTTTAAAGTTTTAGACATGATTGTTAAAACAAAGAGGATTAGGAGACACCACCGCTATTACAAACCTCCTGCATTCTCCTAATCATCTCTTTAAGTCCCTCTCAGAAGCTGCTTCCTGAGCCCTTTCAAGCACCCTGCAACACTGCTTGGTAACTGGATCTCAGGAAACCACAGGCTGAAGAAACAGTGCCTCGGAGGATTTTTTTCAAAGGGATTTTAATGGCAATGAGGTAGAAGCCACTTTGAAAAGTATATCACATGCAGCCGCAGGAATCTGCTACCTAACTTAGAGCGAAGGGTTGGAGGTTTAAGAGCCAGAGCAAAGAACAGAGTTGATGAACACATTCTGTTAAAGACGGACGTGCCACTGAAAGTACAAAACAGGTGGAGGAGAAAATGGTATTGCTGTAGGAGGACAAAATGTAAATCCCTTCTTTTGGTCAGATTATGAGATACTCATTAAAAGCTTTTTGTCCAGAACATGGCATACAGTTTCTGGATAGAATGTTCTCATTACAATGATATTTAAATAAAATACTAAACACTGGATTGCAACTATAATATTCAATTTATATATATATAGTTTTATATAGATATATATTAAAGGTCTGAACTATAATGTTCACACCCAGTCTCCAAAAATTCTGGGATTTTGGTTCCCTTGGACCTAACTCCTGTAGAACTGTGAAATATCTGAGGAAATTTTAAAGGGAGCTTATAAGAACAATGGAGACAGACTTCTTAATAGGACCTATAGTAACAGTTTTACACTAAAAGAAAGTAGACTCAGACTGGATATAAGAAATAATTTTTTTATATTATGAGGGTGATGAAACACTAGAAAAGGTTGGCCAAAGAGGTTGTAGATGCCCATCTACATGAATGGAGCTTTGAGCAACCTGATCTAGTTGAAAATGTCCCTGCTTGTTGTAGGGAGAGGGTTGGACTAGATGACTTTTTAAAAAGTCCCTTCCAACCCAAACTATTCTGTGATTCAATGATTTCTTTTCTTTAATTTTGGCCCTTTTTTTAAATGGTATTTTCTGAGAATGTAGTTTTCTAATTTTGCAATTCTTTCATAAAGGGAGAAAAATGCAATTTATTTGTTAAAAACAAAAATTTTAAAAAAAAAACCACATAAAATTACTTCTAAACAATGCAAGTGTAATGCAAAGATGGAGACAAATGTGATCTGAGATGACTTTTAACTTTTACTCAACTCAGAACAGATAACTTATAGGGACCAGACATGCCCAATACCTTAATTTCATACTATTCATGACCACATGACTTTTTCAGGTTATTGGTAGATAACCCTGAGATTTGTATTACGTGATCTGTCAAAACCATTACTTTTCCTCAGTGAGGAATGGTTCCCCCTAAATAAGTCAGCTCTCATTTTGACAGAGTTCCAGCTAACAAAATGAAATTCAATATGCATATTATGCATCCCTTTTGCAAGTCCTTATAAACTGGTGTACACTTCTGGAAGGATAAGGAATCCATGGCTTACACTTGTATAAACCTTCTTGGTCTCCAAGAAAGAGCTAGATGAAGGCTGGAAGGAAATTGAGAAGAGTGACTTTTGCTGTATGGTTGTCAGGTCTTCATCAAGGTCAGCAAAACAACATGAGATGTCCCAGGAAAGATTATTACATGAAAAGACCCCACACCCTTTTTCTCAGCTCTATTTCTCTTAATATTAATTACTTTCCTCTTGACCAGCAACTCCACCGTGCTGAAATGACTACAGTCTTTCCATGTTCAAGCAGCATCTTTACTATGCTAACACTCACCTGCTTTACAACAGCAGCATGAAACAAGGTGAGTTGTAACTCATTATTACTGAATTTTTGGTGAATGCTCAGAGCATTTGTCCAAAGCACACAGAAAAAATAAAAAGCAGTTTTGTATTGCATAGGCGGCAGAATTTTTAAATATATGGGAACTGTGTCAGTGTGAAAGCCACTGAGACCATTCATGTGCATGAAATAACACAGGAGTTCCCAAGGTCAGGTCTGCCTCAGGTATTTCAAGTTAAAAAGTGGATCTCAGCCACAGTGCCATGTGGTCTGCTGCCTGATTTCATATCTTATCTTTGCAGAGTGGATTTCACAGAGCTCATACACACGATGGTTTTGGTTTTAATGTCCCATTCTGATCTGCATACGTATCATTATCTTTCTAATCTGCACAAAACAAACTTCATCACAAAACATCCATTTCTCACTGATCTCCTGAGAATAAGTTTGCCATAATCAGCAGTCCTGCTAAATTATCCCCAACCTTAAATCAGCACATAGTCAGCATGCGTGACATGATGCAGAGGGAACTGCTGTGTTAGAAAATTTAATTGGTAAAGAAACTACAAATGGTAAATGAATTCACAAGGGTAGGAGATATATAGAAATATGTGCATACACTGTCATATTTATGTGTGTATACACACACATAAAGAGATTACTGTCACACATAGATCTGTGAATTAACCAAATTGACCATTTGGTTAATAGTTAATTTCTTTAGACATAAATCAAAAGCCTATCATGATTAAACTGCCATGTGGCTTAGTCAAAAAGAAGGAGGGTTTTGCCATCCTTTAAAGTAATCTCTACTACACAAGTCATTACATCTCAATATAGGGAAGAAACACCATTTTGAAATTTTTTCCTTAGTTATATCAAACACAATCCAGGGAAAGAGAATTTCAGCCTTCCTCCCCACCAATGTTTAGAAATATAGCACAAACCTCCACAAAACAGCCACCAGGCTATAAATATCAGTGGTTTCCTAAGAGTAACTTGTCAAAGCACTTCCAGCATTTCAACTGGGCCATCAAGCCTTTTGCAAAGTCAGCTGTTACATGGATGGCACAGAGAAACTAGTTTGAAACACTAGGGGTAGGCCTAAATTTAGGACCCTGTTCCTATTTTTAAAAAATGAATAAATAAAAAGTGAAATGCTTATGAAATTAATTGTACAGGATGTGACAGAAGTAAGTTATTGGAAATTGTATTTTCAACTCTACAGCTGGTACTCACATATTGGCCTTTTTCCTTTTCCGTGTTTCATCATGAGAGGTTGGTTCGTTCGATTTTATCTTCAGTCAGGTTTCTCTCTCAGTTTTGCCTGCTCATAAAATATGGAGCCACCACAGACACTTTCCTGACTACCATCACACACAGGATTGTCTGGATGAGACCACAATTACTCTGCATTGTCTTGTCACAGGCGAAACCCCACCTTCAATTTTTGAGTGGTATTCCAAAGGAAAAATTGAATTGAAACATCAGTGACATGCAAGGGCCCCATATCCTTACTCTCTTCCCTGTCTTTTGCAATAGTTTTGCAGTCCTGCCAGCACCAGGGTGATGTTTTAACAGTGACTCTCGTGTTTCCACTTTCTTACAGCACTCTCTCGTTTCCTCCAGGCTGCAAAGCCAAGGTAGGTAGGTTTGCTAGAATGCCAACAGGATTTCCCCCTTTCCAACAACATGAATGTCTTTATTGTTCATTAAATGCTGTTCTGCAAATACTGGCCAATGGTATTTCTGTAGCATTATGTCAGAAGCCTATAGGATGCTGCAAATTATATTAAAAAAATATTTTGTGTTTTTGTACTCCACCTCTCCATCCTGTTAACTCTATTGATTTAATAAAACAAGCCATCTAAAATTATTCCATTATTTTAATCACAGCAAGGAATGCCAGTAGGAATAGCTGTTCTCACTGCAAGTTGTCTAGGCAGAGAAGAGCTCATAATTCATTGTCTGCCTAAGAAATTCTCTGAGGAGAAGATTTTTACTTCTTCATCTTGTTTGCTCTGTTGGTTGATTGGCATGTATCTCTGTATATAACTATATCTATGGCACAATGTTATAATAGCAAGGAAAACAAAATTACTACCTCTGCCTGACATTTCATCAGCACTACTTGGGAAATATCGTCCCTGAAAAACACAGAACAGGGGGTTACAATTAACACTAAGAAGTGTTAATTAGACAGAGCTGAAATGACTTATTATGAAGCAGAGGGTATTTTACTTTTCCATGTCTCACAACAGTACAGCTTCCTGAGTGAAGTCAGGGGCTCTGCTCGGGTAGCAGAAAGTGAGGAAATGTATAACCCCTTGTTGCTGTACTTTATCACTGCACACGTACTTATTAACAAACAACTTCTTTGGCACGTGTTAGTATATATTCAGGACACAGGGTCTCTTTTGCCATTGTTAGAGCTCTGCTCTAAACTCTGAGGAATTTGACACATTTTAATGAATGAAGACAGAGTCCAGGAGAGCTTTCCTGCTACAGAGATTGCACACTTAATTAGGACCCTTATTAAAAATAAATACTCGAGTAGTACAAAAGTCTGCGATTCAAGTCTCATGTGTCTCTTACTGAAACTGGAGACAGTCAATATTAATAGTCAATTTTTAAAAAATAATAAATTGTTTTGAGTAGCTCAAGGTCAAACAGTGTTGGTTAATCAGCAGCAGAATTTAGTACACAAACCAAATTTTCAGAGACTCATGTACAGTTTTCACTACAAAACCTTACAGCTTCCTTCATTTGCAAGGTCCCAGTGGTGCTCTGAAACAGCAATATCTCATTCTTATTCCATGAGAATAATCCAGTGAAAGTTAAACAAACCAACCTGCAAAGATAAAGGATAATTGTACCTTTCAAAAGACTGGAGATAAGAAGTTAGTATGCTTGACTTTCAGTGTAGCACACTCAGCTGAAGCATCAGTTATGCCTACTTCAAAATCGTTTCATTTTCAGATTAATCTCAGAACTGACCCGGAGCTCACAGCCTGAGCACCAGCAGCGTGTTGGTACCTCAGGAAGCACTTTGGTTGTGTGCATCCTGCTTCCAGACAATATTCTCTGCTTGGGACTATGAAGAAACAAAGGCAACTTTTGCCCAAGTGAGTCCAGAATGTGAGTGTACCCTCTGAGAGCCCCACTCACAAATTAAACTGAGAGGAAAAGAGACTCTCAGTTCATTGACATACATGGCAAAATAAAATTCAAATAGCACCAACCAGAGTGATGTACACCAATATTTTCATTGTTATTGTTGCTCACAGAGCCTTCAAAAGCTTTAAGAAAATCAGCTAAAACTTGTTTTTCCAAAACTGATGAGCAATGCTCAGAACTCAAATAGCAAAACTGTCAAAAGTAGTCATTTGTATTAAAATTTAAAAGGAGAAAAAAAAAAAAAGCATGACAGTAGCCTGAGGGTCAAAAGTTTTCAAATATTTGAAATTTAACATATGATTTGAGGATCTGACAAAAAAAAATTCTTAAGTATAAAAATTTCATACAAATTTTGTTTCTGTTGTAATGAAGTTAATCCTTGAACTGAGGCAGCATGTCTTTCAATTAAGGCTGAAAAAAAATTTGTGATACCATAAACGCCTGCAAAACAATAAAGACAGTAAACAAAGATGGCTCTGTGCAAAACATTTACTGAAAATCACCAACATGATCCCTTTTGCTGTTGCATTTTGGATGCCAGATGGCTGGAGGGAGTTCCAGCAGGCAATTTCTTAATGAGAGTGCCTCTGCCCAATATCATCAATGTCCATCAGATGCAGAACTACCCTGCTGAGGCTTCCAGGAAAACCAGACATTTTACCAATGACTTCACCAGGTCAGTCTTAGCTTTTCACAGTTTACAGAACATCATTTGCTGTTGTTCAGTTCAGCCCATCTTATCAGGACTAACTTCCCTCAGACATTTCAGTGGTGAGGAGTAAAATAAAAAGGCTATGAGGCTGCTCGAACAGCCTTAGCTCCACTTTTGGCCCTGTTTTTGAGAGCACACCTGTCACTTATCACCTCCGTCACCAGAGACTTCCAGCTTAGCAGAGCCATTTCCTTCTCAAGAGCCGAGTGCATCATTTTGCCAGCCCTGATTCTAGTTAGAAACAAACTGTCCAGCCAAGCATATTGGTATCCTCATCCCTCACAGGTTTGAAGCCCTTTCCAGATCCAAGATGTACGTGTCCTTGCTTGCCAAGACAGCACAAGTTCTTCTGTCAGTGACCAAGGTACTGAAAACTAGCTGAGCCCTCTCCCACGAGGGAGATTAGGAAGCCAAAGTGAAAGGCACACAGGGCAAGTTAGCATTTCAGGCTGGCATCAGAATCCAGAGACTTTTCCATGTAACCTTTAGGAAGTAACTCAGTAATGGTGACACATATGGCAGTGCCTTCACCAGCTTCTCCAAGTGCCTGGCAGGAGTGTGAGGTACATCCTGAGCATTTTGAAACCATCACCCTCCCAGTAAAATTAGAGTTGGGTTAACTCATTCATCCAGTGTACTTTGGGCAACAGATTATATTTGTAAGCCACATGACGGACTAATTTTCCCCCAAATCCAGCAAGTTTTATGCTACCACCAATTCTTATGTTTCCAGATATTTTCCAATGGATCTGAAAATAGAAATTAAATTAGTGTTTCAAGATCCTTTTCACCCATTGAACAGGAAGAACACTACAACAGTTATTGTAGAAAAGAGACCCTGAAAACACCTTTCTGATCCCTTCTGGTGCACGTGAAGCTTTCACGGAGAAGGGTGCAGATTTTTGCAGGAGGCTGGAGCCATGTTTTCCTTGCCAAATCTACTGGAGCAATTTTCCTTCTCTTGGCCCCACTGCATCGAGATTATTTTCTCTGTGTCAAAGTAAAGCTTCAATAATGTGGATAAAAAGAATGATTAGAGAAATCAAACATAATTCATCCCTCTAAGCAGGAAAAAAAGCCAGGCATCTCATAGCACACATTCTAGCACACTGGACTGAGCATTGCAATTTTAGTCCTGTGTGCTTGATCATTTGACATTTACTCCTATTGAACAGGCCCTTAATTAGATTCTCCTGCCAGAATAAGATATCTGACTCTCCCCTTACAAAGCAAAGGCTCTCCAAGTTATAATCTCCACTACTCACCCCATTCATTTAGCTGTAAATATCTATGGCTAACCTTGCAAGCAGGAGATTTAGAAAACTCAGGAAATCCATAGGTTCTACTCAAGGTAAACCACGGGCTTCCCCAAGCCATGAGAGGAAATCAATATCCCATATCCCACTTACAAGAAAGTGAGGTAATGTTTTGATACCTTTGTTCCCTATAAAGCTGTTTCACCGGTGAAGTCCCTCCTGCACAAATCCGAGCTCATTCTCGCTCTCTTCTCGTGCTGCTCCTGCTACTCCTGGTGAGAGGCTCGTGGTCTCTGTCTGGATCCAGCTCCCCTTGGCAGGGGCCATACCCTCCTCCCTCCCCTGACTCCAGGTCCTGCTGACCTTTAAGCCCCTTTCAGGATCTGCTGAATGGTTTATAGGGGCCCTGCCTTGCTGGCCCTGCTCCGGTCTTGTTGAATTTCTGTGAACCTCTCCTATATTCTGGTCCAGGGCTAGTACCCCATTTCACTTCCAAACATCTGATTTTAGCAACAACCTCAGCATTTTAAGGCCAGCCAGTCTTGTTAAATCTCTCTGTAAACATAAACCCCAAGCAGATCTTTTTAAAAGCCTTTGTAATTCATGCTTTCCATCTGCCTGTCAGACCACACGAAAAGATCCACTCTCTGTTTCTGGTTTCCTTTCCATTTCCCTCTTCCCCCCAGGAGCCTGCCCTCCTGTCGCAAACCTACTAAAATTTGCACAGATCCTGCCCATCTATTATATTTTCCCAGTTAAACAGGCAAATACTTTCTGAGGAAAAGTATGGCAGATTTGTAACCATTGATAGGTAATAAGACTTTGGGTAACCTGCTTTCAAGGGATTTCTATGTCTTTTCTGAAATTCATCTATACTTTTATCCACGTATTTTTTATCCATTCATGTCTTGAGGGGAAAAAAATTAAATTTTTAGAAACGACCTTAGCATAACTCTTATAAGCTTCACAGCACATTAATAAGATCCAAAACAAGAAAGGAGGGAATATAAAACAGAAAAAAGAAACCCCTCTCTGAATCCATAGTAGCTGCAAGTATACTCACATTGAGAACATGCCAAAGGATCCGCCCTTACCCCTCACAGATCTGAATTACAGAGTTCATTTAGGCAGAGCTTCTGTGTGAAGTCAGGAACCAGACTGTATCCCACATATCACCATCTATTACAGAAAATTAATCCACAAACCAGCATATGACAAGACTGCTCTTCCAGGCCATCAAAACAGGGCTGTTAGGAAGCAATGCTTTTCCCCCTGTAGTTTAGAGTTTGCAAGGATTTAAGATAAAACCTAAGATAAGACTTTAGCTCCCACATACAGGTAAATCCAATACTGCACAAAACAGCATTCCAAACAGAATTATCCCCCAGGCAGGTGTCTCATCATGCCCTTGTCCACATCTGCCAAATTCACACCTGGAGTGAAGAGGAACATGTGCTTATGCCAGCATTTGGATTGAACAGGCCTCAGACCAGACTTTATTATGGTTAGAAATGTTTACCAAACAGCCAGTTGCAGTTAAGACTATCAGTAACAATCCGGGATTTCAGCATTTTCATCTCTCTTGATGCACTTGCTTCCACATGAACAACCAGCGAGTCACTGTGAAAACACCCATCACCATTCTACACCAGCAGCCCCTTGCTCAGGCCTTGGCCTGCATTGGAGTGTTCGTGTAATTGAGCCTCCTGACCTCTGTACAGCACCTGACAATTCTAATCTGAAATTAGGGGCTTTTCATCTTTTCCTTGAAAATGTAAATCCCACCACGTAGGACCACCTTACTCAGCCTGTGCAGAGTTTAATCAAGCCTTAAAGGCTCCCTCAGGAGAGGCACATATATATACATATTATATATATTATTATATTAGATAATGCACAGCAAGTGATGCATTTTCATCTTACTCTTGTAACACAGACATCAAGATCTTATTTTATTGAGTCCGAAATATTTCCACAGCTCTTAATACCGCATCCCAGTTCTCCATCAGCTCTTGTGAACCTAAGACCCTGTCAGGCCCTTGCTCTGTTCTTCTGTTTTGGAATTCACCCCTTCCCCTCCTCCCCGCCCTTCTTTTACCTTTAGAAATTATCCAGCAGCAGCAGCAGAATTTCTTGCCAATATACCTTCTCCAGCTATTTCGGCTCGCACCGCTGTCAGCCAGGGCGAGCCAGCTCATCCCGACGCCCTTTAACCTCTTCCTACGGCAGGGCAGGTCCCTCACATTAACACCACCTCCCCCGCATCGGCACCGCACCCTCCTTCCCGCGGCACTCAGTAATTCCCACCAAATCCAGCAACCGGCCACACACTTTAACGGTGAATTCGAGGCCAAGGTGTGTTGCCCGGCTCCCGGGGCTCCGCTGGCCGAGCCCGGCCGCTCCCGGGGAAAGGCAGCAGCAGCTCTCGCTGGACATCATCCGCCCCAGCAGCGCCCGTGGCTCCCTGGGTCAGGAGCATCCATTCCGTTGGTTATTAGATTCCCTAATGACATAGAAATGAGGGGTAGTGGCTGAAAAGGAATCATTTGCAGGTTAAAGCGTGTGTTTAAATTAATTCTATCTTCCTTTTTTTTTTTTTTCCCCACGGGGTGTTTTTTTTTTCTAATAAGCTCGTTTAGGAGATGAAATACAAACTAGCTTCGTGCAGTTTCAGGGGGTTTTTTCCTGCCTTTTATTTTACGAACTTACGGCTAACAGCAGGTTCGTGGGGCATTTTTTGTTTTTTCTCTAATAAAAAGGTGGAGAAAAATATAGGGGAAGGTGGAAAGGAACAGTAACGGGGGAAAATATACTTTTACAACGGTATGTCAGTATTTCTGTGGAAACCCGAGAGATGGAAATCGGAATGAATTTTCACGTGCCTCGATTAGTGTTAAAGGCAGCAGAAAACGGTAAAACACTCCGTTCCTCTCCCGCTGTAACTCTGCGTCCCTCGCTCTCTTCCATCTGTTGAGTTCCAGACGTGCCGCTGCTGCCCCGGGCGAGCTGCAGCCCCCGGGGCTCCCTGGAAGCCTCTGCCGGCTCGTCTTAAGGAGCTGCTCCTCCTCGCTTCTTCCACCTGCTTAATCACATTTAAATATATTAAATACTTTCCTATTGTTGTTCTGGAACAGAAGTAATAGCCGCAGTTGCCATGGGGATGTTATGACAACACGGGGGGGATGCCCGCACCGTGAGAGGCGGCAGAGGTGTCCCCTCGCCGGGGGACGTGGGAAGTTCGTGTGCCTGACACCGGCGCTGTTCTCCTGCCGATGAGATCAGCCCGGGAGCCACGGGGTACCTGGGCTCGCCCCCGCCCAGCGGAGCACGGAGGAGGGATGTCCGGGAGCGGGGGCGAGGGGTGGGACGGTGAGAGCCGCGTTCCCTCAAGCGGTGCCACCGGCCGCAGCTGTGTTTGCTCAGCGCCGGCACAAAGGCCGCCCCGCCCGGTGAGGGGCACCCGGGGCCGTCCCATCCCATCCCATCCCATCCCATCCCATCCCATCCCATCCCATCCCATCCCATCCCATCCCTCCCCTCCTTTCCGGGCAGCGCCGGCCTGTGGGGTGGTTTCCAGCTTGGGAAACGAGGCGGCGAGTCCCGGGACGGCCGCGATAGAGGGGCCGCGGGCAAGACAGAGCGGGGGTCGGGACTGGCTCCCCGGTCTCCAGTAAAACAACCCATGGCTGACCCCACTGGAGCTGTCCTGGCTGCCCGGGACGTCGCGTGGAAGCAGGACCACCACCCTTCCCTGTCGTGGGGGTCCCTCTGGCCCCAGCAGCGGCCAGGGGACACTCCGGGCCGGAGCCGGGGAACCGACGCGACCCCGCTCCGATCCTACTCCATCCCCAGAGCCTCGGCAGCCAGCCGGGTCTGCGGCGGGGTGGAGAAGAGGCCGCTCTGAAAAGCGTGGGAGGGTAGCGGGGATTCCCCCTCCGGCTGAAAACTAAACTGGCCAGCCTGGAAAAGGCCCCCCCGCTCCCCTCCCCGGCCTCGCTCAGCCCGCTGGGCTCGGCCAGAGCCGGGGCCCCGCCGCCGGCCCTCCCGGCCGGGCTGCCGAGGCTGCCTCGCAGCGAGCAGGGCGCGGGGAGGTTCATTTTAGGTAAAGGAATGTCATTTCGCTACTAAATGGTTAGTCTAATTTGATCTTTATTATGCTGTGGATTAGGGCTGATTCATATTAAACACGAGTGCAGTTAATATAACTCCGGAACGTGTCCCGCTGTATGTACAGCAGCCGCTGCTGCAGCTCCGCCGCTTCCTGCGACCCGTGGATTAAGATTTAATTAACAGGGAAGTTTGCGAGCGCTCGCCCGCAGCCTCTCTGCTTCACAAATAATTTATACTCGGTTCCGCCGATTTTTATTCAAGTGACAGCATTTTATTTTACTTTAAAAGGGACCTGAATATTTTATGTTCTGCCAGAGGCTTCTGTATGCGAACCTCTCCGAGGCAGCTTCAAACCCAAGGGATTTTTTTTTCTTTATTTTTTTAAATCTATGGGAATTACTTCAGTACGACAATTTATCAGATTCTCTCACCCCCCTCCTCCTCCTACTCCCCCCAGTTTAACTGCCTAAACTACCCGTATGAAAGTTAATCGTCGTGATCCCCATTGTCGGTTGTATAAATCCAAGCTCAAGCCAACCTCCAAGACACGGCAACAATTCTGATAAATTGTCCTGCTCGCCTAACTACACAAGAATGGCTTTTATAATTAAAAGGGGAGCTGAGTTAAATCAACAGCTCCTAAGCCCTTCTCAACAGGGCTAGAATGGGAGAAATGTGGCGACCTGATTTCTTTAAGTAGCAGCTCTTTGTAGCCCGTTCATAATCCTAGATATGGAAACCCATCCTGCACAAAGTCAGCTGCCAACCAAAAACGGGGGAAAAATAGAAAAAAAAAGTTTATTCGGATGCTCAAAGTCCATCTTTTTTTTTTTTTCCCAGTCTAACATAACCCTAGCACTTTATAACCAAACAGACAACTCCTTTTCCAATTAAAGTGGAATTAGGAAACTCAATCAAATTAGCTCACTATTAAAGCCCTTCTTTATTAAACCGTTTTATTGTAGTAATATTAAGTTTCACCCGCTCTTGGAACACGAGACTTTTAAAAGTTTCCCTTGTGATATTGATTTGGCTGCTCCCAGGATGGATCAGGGTCAAAAGTATTTGCCTAGGTGTAATCTGTAATATTTACTTACTTTTTTGGTTGAGTTTTTGTTTTGGTTTTTTTTTTTTTTAAAGAAAATCTTAAAATTGTATCCAAAGTTGATCAATCGCATGCGGGATGGAAGAATCGCATTTTGATGCACTTTGATTTTACCCAGGAGCTTCCTTGCATAGCTGCGGCAGGACTCCTGTCCTCCCAGCCGCACCAGTACATTAACTGGTTGGTAGGAGCCGCGCTGGCAGCTCCCAGCCAATGTTTACACAGTTATATTTGAAGTGAGAAAGTAAACAGTCCAGCTGTGCCACGGAGCGGTTCGGTGGGATTAGGTTTCCATACCAACCAACTTTAGGAGCTTTTACAGTCTTAATTCAACCATGCACTGAACTTGTTCTTTGTGAGTAATAGTTTTCCTGGGCCAAACACTCCCAGGACTGGCAAGAAAGTCACGCTCCGGCCTTCGGCGGGATCGCCTCTCGGGATGCACAGGGGCACGCCCGCTGCCCCTCGCTCATCCCAGTACAGAAATAAATAGAGGCAGGAAAGCCCTTCTTACTTTTTGATCTCGGAGAACATTTGGACACCGTTGCCAAAAAAAAAAAAAAAAAAAAAGGAAAAACAAAAAAAAAGCCACGCGAGTAACCTTTACTCTCAGATGAGGGTGAAGGGGACACAGCTCCAAAAACCTTCCCTACACTGATCTTAACTCATCCACCTCTGCCGCAAACACATCTTTACGTTCTGAAAAACGTCATTATTATAGATCCCTTTGCTTATTTTGACACAAAAACAACTAAAATGCACAATCAAATTTCAGGTACAAAGGCAAAGTACCTTCTCACTGCTACACAACCTGCAGTCGGCAAGGTGGGACTTGCTTTGCCCAGGCTTCTCTTTATGACAATGCCAAATTTCCTAAATATGACAAAAACCATCAAGATAATGAAGGGAGAAAGCCTGCTTAAATTTATACCCCTGTACGTTTGTTGGGGATTTTTTTTCTGCAGGCATAAATAAGAAAAAAACCAGAACCAGAAATAAACGTATCTGACAATTTCAGTTGATAAAGAATTTGCTCTTGCTTGTACGCTTCATTTTTATTTATAAATTTATCTGAAGAATATCTAGTTTGACCTTGATAAAAATGTAGTAAACATGTTTGTACTATTTGCATAAACTCTTTTAAATATTGACTGTACTTGTCAAATGAATTTCCCAAAACACACTTCCATCATCTCATAAAATACCACTTGCCATTCATAAGACCGATTTTTTTTTAATAGAAAATAACATTTATTTCTATGAAATGGAAACACAGAATTACCTGTTAGAAACAGCAAGAAGTTTGCTACATCGGAACAAGAAAGCAATTTTCTTGCAGATCACAAATGAAGGAGGCTTATTAAACCGTCATACACCATTGGCGCCGGGGTCCTACGGACAGTTACAAATATATCTACTTTCCAATGTTATATACAGACCATAACGTTTCTGGGGGCGGGAAGGAAAAGGTTTTCAATTTGACAATGTTTCATCTATATGCCTGGTAAGTATTACAATGCGCTGCCTAACCTTTAGCTTAACGTTAATACCAAGTTCACCTACGAGTTACATTAATAACTTAGATTTTCATTTTATAACATTATACACTTGCTAGTATACATATATATATATATGTATGTGTGTGGGAAAGAGCGCGCGCGTGTGTGTGTGTGCGCACACCCCACGACGCGCTGAGGATATCCATGCTTATGGCCATAAGCAACAAAGAGTGACTCATGTCTGGACAATGAAAGTGCACCTTTATCACCTTAATACACCTACGTCTGTCCGCGCCGGGCTCTGCACGCAACCACCGCCTGCACGGGGGAGAGGAAGCCACCCGTGTCCGTCCACCCGTGCCTACCTAGCTACCTCTACACAGACGAGCTTTAGGAAGCCGCTATTGCTTCTCGGGGGTGTTGTTGACCATGGGCCCGTAGAGCCCGCTGGAGTACACCTGCTCCTTGTGCACGGCGGAGCGGTCCCGCATTAGGTCGCTGAAGGCGTAGTCCACGGGCGGCCGGAACCCCAGCGTGGGCATTAGCCCGGCCGTGGAGTAGGGGGTCATGAAGGCCAGTCCCCGGCTGTGCGCCGAGTAGGCGAGGCGCAGGGGGTTCAGTCCCAGGTGGGTGCCCAGGGGGTAGGCGCCGGCCTCGGCCCCGAAGTGCGTGGCGTTGGGCTGCAGCGGGGAGAAGGCGGAGCGGCTGCCCAGCGTGCCGATGGCCGGGGCCATGGCGCCCGCGATCAAGGGCCGGTGGGGGGCGGCGGCGGCGGCGGGGGTGGGCGGCAGGCCCTGCAAGGCCCCGTCCCGGGCCCAGCCCTCCTCGGGGCCCTTCTCCGGGCCGCGGTTGTTGAGGATCTGCTCGATGGCCTGTACCACGTCCCCGCCGCAGCCCTGCAGCACCAGCTCCAGCACGCTGCGCTTGTGCGCCGGGAAGACGCGCGTCAGGATGTCGATGGGAGTCCGCTGCCGGCCGCCGGCCGAGGGCGACGGGTCCTGCTCGTCCTTGTCCGCCTCCGAGCCCGAGTCCGAGCCCAGCGGGCTGATGGAGCCCGGGCTCTCCTCCCCCTCCTTCGGGCCCTTGGAGACGGGTGAGCTCAGGAAGGACTCGCCGTCCCCGTTCTCCGAGCCCGAGCCGTGGCGAGCATCTGGGGAGGAGGTGCCGGGCACGGACTCGCCGTCCGGGGAGAGGGGCTTCCCGCCCGCCTGCTGTGGGGTGACGGCGCGGCTCGGCAGCAGCGTCTTGGGGAACAGCTCGAACTTCTGCATCTTGGACTCTGCGGGTCGGGGGGCAGAAGGGAGAGAGACCGTCAGTGCGGCTGCCCCCGGCGGGCCCCGCGGAGCGCCCCGGCCGTCGGCGGGGCCACCCGCCCGCAGGTCCGCGCCCTGCTCATCTCCCGCAGCCTCTCCAGGCCCTTTTTCCCCCATCACCACCGCTCCGAGGGCGCGCAGCGCAGCCTTACCTGAGGCGCCGGCGCCTCCCTCGCCGCCGCCCCCCGCGCAGACGGAGCCGAACACCTCGTACGCCGGCCGGGGCGGGATGATGCCGTTGGCGGCCGCCAGCGCCAGCCCCTCGGCCGTGCCGTAGAGCAGCTGGAGCTCGCGGGCTTCGTTCTCCTCCTGCGCCTGCTGCCGGCGCAGCGCCACCTGCGCGGCCATGACGCGCTGGCGCTCGGCGATGAGGGTGCACTTGGCGCACATGCAGTCCTTCCAGCGGCAGTACCGCTTGTGGCCCTTCAGCGCCGACACCACCCCGTGGTTGCGGCAACGGGCGCACTTGGGCGTCCGCGGGTACTTCTCGGCCGCCCGCAGCAGCAGCGGCGGCGCCCGCAGCAAGCTCCCCGCCACGCTCACCGGCAGCGTGGCCGCCGCCGCAGCCGCCGCGGCCGCC
>VWPU01007822.1:0-74762 GCA_013398955.1 Callaeas wilsoni | reverse complement strand
CGGGCGCGGGCGCGGGCGCGGGGCACGGCCGGGGCTGGCCGCGGGTGACCGTGAGTAACCGTGCGCTCGTTGCAGAACCGCTGGGAGCCGAGATGGGGGAGCAGGCAGAGGCGGCGGTGATCACGCCGGCCATGCTGAAGGAAGAGGAGCAGCTGGAGGCGGCGGGGCTGGAGCAGGAGCGGCAGATGCTGGAGAAGGTGAGGGGCGGCGTGGCGGCGGCCGGCCCCGCCCGGCGGCAGGGAGCCCCGCGGGCGGCGGGGTTTGTCAGGCTGCCTGGGGGCCGGGGCCGTGCAGCTCCTTTGGTTTCAAAACAAACAAACGTGAGGGGCTGCTGAAGGCCGTACTGTGGTGCATAAGCGCCTTTTGATCATCCACCGGGGGCTTTCATTTTTGTTTTTGTTTTTAAAGGCTAGCGGTGAACTCTTGCATTTAGCGAGAAGCCTGCTGGATTTTATATGCATTGAAATTTGCAGTGTGAAGATTACCTTTTTGCTTTTGTCATTCTGAGCCTAAAGGTGTAAGGTATAATGCCTTTCAAGTGAGATGATTTCAGAAAGGGTAGTAAGTTCGCATTCTTTTGAATTTCTGTCCAAAACGTTAAAGACAAAACTTTTCTGGTTTTGTTTCTCAAAGTGTACATAACATTTCTTTCCCTCCTTGGTTAAAAAATCCTCACCAAACAAACGGTCTGAGTAGAATTCTGCAGATCCTTTCCAGAAATAAGCCTGGTTATGTGTTTCTTTCAGTAGCAGGTATAGTTTATGCAGAACTGATGAAGTCTAGCTGAAAAAGCCCAGCTAACAAGGATCAAGTTTATGCCAGTCACTGTCTTGGTCTGCACTCCTACTCTTCCATGCACACAGTCATGCAGGAGCTGCCTGTGACCTGGCATTGCTGCCAGGAGAAGCGTACATGTGATCAAACTGGGAGTCAGTGTTTGGTTTGTGTACCTCGGTTTGCCTATGTTACAGGAAATAAAGACTGCTCCAGGGAAATGGTACCTCCCCACCGCAAGTGATGTAATCATTACTATGCTTCATTTCCCTCTTGCTGAGAATGTTTTCAAACGTTGATGTCAAGCATTGGTCGATACTAACCAGTCCGTTTTGACGTGAGAACATGAAAGATTGATGTTTCTAGACTTGTGCTGATCCTTTATATAGTATTCTGATAACATGATAATTTGTATTGTGTTTCAGACATAAGGAAATACAAGCTTGAAAGAACTGTTCTCTTAAATGCTTTTTGGGGAATTGTATTCTAAGGAATCACAGAATGGTTTGGGTTGGAAGGGACCTTAAAGATCTAGTTCAAGGAACTAATGCTATTACTCACTATAATAGAGAAATCAGGTGAGGGTTTGTTTTCCTTATCTTAACAATTGACACATTATTCCAGGGGCCTGAAAAATACCGGTCTTTAAGGCCTGGAATTAATTTTGATTACTCTTTTTCCTTTCGCTAAGACAAGATTTATAAAGGTATGTTTTGATGATGCATTATTTTGTGATTCTGTAGTTAGAAAGGAATATCGATTCTCCTAGAAGTCTCATAATATTCTTTATTGCAAACAGTAAGTGATGATGTTGCCTGTTTGAACTTCAGGTATTCCTTGATTAGACTGGGAGCTAAAAATTTGGAGGTAATACTTTTGGAAAGTAAGGAGGAAACCCTTGTAGAGCAAATTTTCTCATTGCACAGGAACTATTGAGAAAAAGACTTAAAATTTTAATTTCTTTTGCAACACTTCTGTAACCATGCTATAATGTGGGGTTTTTTGTATTCTCCATTTCTTGAGAATCCACAGGATTTACCTCTAGCAAGGATATAGCTCCATTGTCCTGTGCTTTATTACCTTTTCCCTGTGCAATTTGGGCCATTCAGACCAAGGGGATTTACTCCTGTAGTTACCACAGGCTTACTGCGGGGCAGCTTCTGTGTTTCTTATGCCTGTCACTTCGGCAAACCCCCTGCCAGGTGATTTGTACAGCAGTTCAGCAAAGCAGTTGCCAGTTCTTTTTGAGGGTTCATGGCAAAATACCACTGTGCAAATACGTGTGAATGTACGGTGGTGACGAAGAGTGGCAAATTTTTCACCTTTTGACTATTCAGTCAAAAAGGGAAAAAAAAACCCCTGTCATGAGGCTTGAAGGCTTGAGTCAAGAGGCATAATGAGATGTCATTAGAGTTCAGTATTGTTTGTCTTTGAGTTTTCTTTTTTCCACTTGAAATTTTTGCAGTTGGTCAAACGAACAGTCCTTCAGTTTGACCAAATAAGAATGCTGTGTTCAGTCCAATAAAAAGTGAGCATTAGCAATTTGCTGAAAAAGTAGGTTAGTTTTAATTATATTCTCTCTTGACATTGCCGTCAAGAGTTGATCTTTCTGAGCTCAGGCACTTGTCATCTGAAGGTAAAAACTTGGACTAGGGAGAACAGAAGCAAAGAAAATCATGAGAATGCAATCTCCTCCCCTAGAGAAATTGTGGAGATAGATCTTCCTCTCATGAAAGAACGAAGTGATTGCTACCTGATTGGAATTACTTGGAGAAAATCAAGATTTGATGTTTGTGGGGACATTCTCCACCTTTTCAGTGTCTCACAGTTTGATCCATGATTCAGGAAATATCCCATTTCCCTGCCTATTAGTGTATTTAGTTTCAGAAGAGTCCTTTGTTTTTCTATGTCTTAGCGTGCCCTTCCCCCGTGTTTCTTCTGAAGGCAGTGACACAGATAAGTGTCTTGTAAAGCTCTGCATCTTGTCTCTCTGAGTTTCTCTTAGAGATGCTAATTTAAAACTTTTCACTCTCTACAACTACTGTAGACAGGTGGGGGGGTCGGTCTCTTCTTCCAGGTAGCAAGCAACAAGACAAGAGAAAAGGTCCTCAATAGATGGGACATTCTTGGAAAATTTCCTTCACTGAAGGGGTGATGAAGCATTGATACAGCCTGCCTGGGGAGGCGGTGGAAGCAGCACTCAAAAAGCACGTAGATGTCGCACTTTGGAGGCATCCTTAGTTTAGACGTTTAGTGGTAACTTGGCAGTGCTGGTTAATGGTTGGGCTCGATGATCTTGGGTCTTTTCCAAACGAAATGATTCTGTGACTTGTTTGATATCTCAGTTTTGCAGGCAATGTTAGATGAATGCAGAGGGGTGAATGCTTTTTTGCCTTTTGGGGGCGTCTTGATCTGAGTTTTAAAGCGTAATTTGCAAACTTCTAAATGCACAGCCCTGACTAATTCAGCAGCAGTTACTTTGAAAAGCACGTGTGGATTTTGCAAGCAAAGTGAGCAGAAGTTACTGTTTTCATATTGGGAATTGACTTGAGCTGTGTAAACTGTGTGTGATAGTTTTATAGCTGTCTGCATGTCTTGTCCTTCGTGAGAAACTAATGGTATAAATGTACATGAAGGGATAAAATAATGCTGGGGAAGCTGTGCTGAAATTGGCCAGGTAGGGATTTTTTCCTAAAAAATTTTGCAGACTATAAATAAACTGAGATTTCGTTTTGCTCTTCATCTGTGAATTGGAGTTGAGGCAGAGCCCTTGAATGCCATGTGCTGCTATACTGGGGGTGTGTATGGTGCATATGCAGGTGAATGCAACCCTCAGTTACTTTGATTTTACAGCACTTCATAGCTACATTTGAGTCAATACAGTCACAAATCATAGATGTATGATGGCTGGAAGGAAAAGGGTCTGTGTGTGAGACACTTCAGAGTTAGTGCTTTAACACAAGGAACGGTTCTATAATCACAATTTGTATCTATAAATGCTTGGCATCTCTTTTTGTTGGCCAGGCTCGCACTTCTTGGGACAGGGAATCGAGTGAAATGCGCTATAAGAGGCTTCAACATTTGCTTGAAAAAAGCAACATCTATTCCAAATTCTTGCTAACCAAAATGGAACAGCAGCAGCTAGAGGTAGGTGTGTTCTTGTCTGCAGTGGAGATTCTTAGGGTGCTGTCTGTTTGGGTTTTTTTTCCATCCAGGTGTTTAGAGTAAAAATGTTTTTAAGATTGCATTAGTAACGTTGAAATCTACTGAAACCTACTGCACAGGAATGAAGTGATACTTTACGTAGTGTTCAGAATTTGTTCTGTAAATTAAAAGATGAATCAGACATGGAAGAACATGAATTATAATTTAAAGTCACAGTGTTAAGGTGGCACTGATGCTTTTACAATTCTTTTGGCCTGAGTGCAAGGAAAACAAAGTAAGTATTTCAAATAAGAACTGAAATTTAAGGGAGCTAGAAAACCTGGAGGGAGGATAGAAGGTGCAAAGAACTGACAAGTAGGAAGTTGAGTAGTCCATTTGTGTTATTAACTGAAAGCTGAGGATAAGATGTACCGTCAAGATGTTAACTTAGGCCTCCCTGAAACAGATCTATAAATTAAAGTGATCCAAGGCCATGCTGTTCCCAAATGAGCTTCCATAAAACAGTGTTACATGTCTTCTTTTTTTTAAAATCCATGTGCTGCTGAGTTCGTGCCTAGTTTTGTCTTGACTTTCTTAGCTGTTCCTTTATGGGCAAGATTGCAAGAGTTTGTGCTTGATAGAGAGGGAAAGGCAGGAAAAGATTAAGAACAACATTCTCCAAAAAGCACACTGATAGACTGCAGGAACCTCCGCTCCAAAATACTTCTGTAGTTGAACCATCAGCTTGAATTCATGGTTATTGTATTGCTAGAATGGGTATTTCAGTACTAAATCCTGCTCCGTCTGATAAATACCAAAGTCTCTTACTCTTTCTTCAGGATTCTTTTGCTTCTAGCAAGTAAAAATAGTAGATGGAATGAAAATCTCAAGTTCTTCAAGATATGAAAGCACTTCTTTGTTAAAGGCATTCTAGGCTACTTACATTGCTGTCCGTTCTGCAATGAATATGTAGTATGTAGAAGTTGGATAAGTGGAAAACTTACTGCAGTAGATGTAATCTTCAGGAGTTTGCAATTGGGAATATTTTTCTTCAAGTCTTTCTAAGTTACTGTATTTAAGTGTTTAAAGTGTTTACTGACAAGCAATTCAGAGCAGTTACACTTTCTTGTCTAAATTTTGCTTTATTGTTTTAAACTATGTCAGAACACACTTAGTGGGGTTGCAAAAACAAAGTCGATAGAGTACATGGAACTGGGTATTAGCAATGTAATCTATCACTTCTGTAGTGGATAGTACTCTTGTGTGTATTATGGAACAATAAGAGTTGCATGTGTGGTTTTTAATTTGTTTAGGAGCAGAGGAGGAAAGAGAAGTTAGAAAAAAAGAGAGAGATGATGTTGAAATCTGCCAAGGTAAGATGGAGTAGCTATTTTATGCAACTTTCTAAATAAAAGTCTGAGAAATTACAATGTTAGTTTTGATCATGGTAGGTAAAATAAAGAAGTTGGATTATCCAATATTTGACTTGCAGGATCTATCTAATAGACCATATTTATTTTAACTATAGTAAGACTGTTTGGACGTGCTTAAAATTGCATACCATGACAGTCATTTTTAGGGGACGTTTTTGACTAATTATTATTAGAGAAAATTGTTTCAATTTGTCTTAAGGAGTTTTTTGTTTAAGCAGTTACTTTGTTCACCCAAAATAGGGAATAAGTAACAAGAAAAAACAAGCAGGATTTTTTTTTTGCTGTGTTTTTGAAAACTGTTTAATAGTAGAACTGTTTCAAGAAACTTTCAAAGGTAATGGCTGGAGTCTGATTACATCTTTTTGTCTGTGTCATGATAGAGATGCATAAGATGATGAACCTCTTCCTATGATTATTTTCTAGGGTCAAAACCCAGTTGATGGCAAAGAGGAGAAATCCGGTAATGTATTAGGCTTTGCCTTTTTTCAGTACTGGTGGGTTTGATTTCCTTAATGTTTGATGCATTGTATAAACTCAAATATTATCTTATAGGTGCAAAAAAGAAAAGAGGAAGAGAAGATGGGACATACAACATATCAGAAATTATGTCCAAAGAGGTAGGCCTTAACTATAAATAGGTTGTCTGGATTTTTGTAGCACAGCTTTTAATGGGTGAGCCAATTTCTGTGACATCTATATTTTAGAGCACTCCGTTCTCATGCATTGCTACCAGAGATTATCAGCCATCAGTAGTCTGTCTGAGAGCAAAGATCTATTAACAAGCAGCGTTGTCACAGCTGTAGAGGTTGGATAGTGTTTTGTTTTTTCAAGTCTTTAGGGAGGCAAGCTGTGAACAGTCTACATTGCCAGTTGAACTTTCAGTTACCCTTTGTAATTGAAATGTATTATCTGGTGTGTGCTCTTGTTTGAGAGTCACTTATATGATTAATGATGTTGTATGGAAAGCTTTTTAAAGTATATCCAGATTGAAAGATGAATGAAGAGAATGAAGAATGAATGAAGTACAAATTGCAGTAGCCTTTAAGGTTGAAAAGCACATAAGCATGTTGTTTTCTTGTTTGTTTCCAGGAAATATTATCAGTGGCAAAAAAAAGTAAAGTGGAAAATCAGGTATGTTGACACATGCTATTGCAGTTTAAGAGCGCTAAGCCCAAAGGGAGGAAGGACTTTTTATACTTTGTAGTGTATCTCTGAACTTAACCTGTAAATAAACATCTTTGCTAGTTATTTAAGTCCTGAATTAAAGTTTAGAAAGGTGGTATAAGTGAATGCACTTAAATACTTATTTCAGAAATCCAAGGTGGAAACTTTAGATTTATTTTTTTTAAAACTGAGTTTGAAGGTATTTGTACTTTCTAGAATGCTAGTAGCTTCAGAAATAAAGGAAGTAGGAATTTATTAAAAACTATTTGTGTTGGTGTTTAAGACCACCTATGTGTTGATAACACATCACATGTGAATGCTTAAAAATTTTTTGCTTCTGTAGTTCAAGAGCTACATGCACAGTGTGAGTTGTTTCCCAACGTTAGAACAGCTTACAGAAAGGAATGCCTTTCTATTTACAGAAGGGAAATAGCTGCATTGAGTGCCAGCCTCTGTGAGGAAAGTTTTAAGTCTACTTACTTTTATTGGTAGAAAATTATAAGCCAAATAGCTTCAGTAGCTGTCACTGCCATTGATTTCTAAAGGAGAAAAGAATCTATAAAGTCTACTCTTGAGTTGACAGTTAACTCAAAAGAATTCTTTGTGTCAGAGACTGAATTACTTCACTGCACATTAAGGCTGGTGTAAATTGGGAAGAAGTATGTCTTAGCAGGCTTTGATGTGCATTCCACTTGTCACATGTTCCTTGACCTTCCTCCTATAGGATGAAAGTTCTGCTGACAACCTGCATCCAGAAGACCTGCAGAAAAATGGAGACTCAAATAGTGTCATTAAGGACAGATTGTGTCAAGCTGTACGACACAGCGCCAAGCAATTTCTTGATCCAGTGCGAAAATTTAATGGACAACCAGTGCCTTTTCAGCAGCCAAAGATTTTTACTGGTGGTGTAATGAGGTGGTACCAAGTGGAAGGCATGGAGTGGCTAAGGGTATGGATGCAATTGAATTTGATGAGAATTGCTGCTGGTTGGAAATAGGCACAGAGGGGAAGAGGTATTAGAAGTCTGTGATCATAGTTGGTACAGGGAAGGTGAAGAGGAGAGAGTTATTTATGATCTTTCAAGGTACAAGGATCTGATGTTATGAAAAAGTTGTCAAACAGCAAGTAAAATGTTTCAGTGTGGGAAGGATATTGGTGTTTCTAAGCCTTTCTTTAGACTTTCTGGCTGGTGTTCTCCATCTTCCCTTTTTCCATCTATTTTCCTGTTCAACTCAACCTCTCCTTACAAAGAGTTTGTGAAAGCAGAAGGACTGTACATCCTACTGAGGGACAGTGTTATTTTTCTCTCTCAAGGGCTTCAATACCTAGCCCAAAGGTATTCAAAAATGTGTTACCTTTGCAGGCTTGACACAGATGAGATTTCATTCTCTGTATCTTGGAGTCTTAACTGGTAATATTAACACAGTGTGTTAAAAATGTTATGTCTTTAGCTTCTGAAATAAAAAACTATAGGAATTTGCCATCAGAATTACCCACATGCATTTTTAACTTCATTTTTAACTGTTTCAGCATGCAAGCCAAATTTAAAAATTCATTAGAATCAAAACTAATTTTAATTCTGCTACAGATCTCATATTTCTATTAGATTTTTTCTTTCTGTTTTTCCTCACTACAAGCAGGCACAATCTGTTTCAACAGGCTTAGACTCATCCCTCAAGTGAGTCCCACTAAACTTGCTCACTCACTTCTGTTACTGGGAAGTGCCTAGTGAAGACAGGCCTCTTCTGAAGGGAAAACCAGCTTCCTTAGTTGGGCCCTCAGTTATAATGACCTTTTTATGTCTCTTTATTGAACAGTAGAAAGTGGCCAAAGAGCACTTCTGTGTCTTTCTGTTCTTCTGTGAGAGGTTGCTCTGTCATTTGTCAGAGTAGGCAGTGTCTGCACAAAGAACTTTGGCTGGAGTAGGTGGCTGTGTTGGCCAGGAAGTGCACCTTTTTCTTGTGGTGAGGTAGCTACAGGAGCTCCATGCCTACAGAAGCTCCTTGAATAGGTACTACTGAAATGTCAGCACAGTCATTTGGTCTTTCGGAGAGCGGAGCTAAGTGAAGTTTTTGGAGCTGGGATGAGTAAAGCCTTGGATAATGCCAGCTGTACTTGCAGTTAAAGTGCCTTGTGATGCAACGCTAAATGACGTACTTTCCTTTGATACTGTTCTGTTTTTTGTGCCTTAGTCAGGCACTTAGTTGGCTGGGAATGCATACATCTGCATGAGAATATCCGGCATTTACAAGATGCCTGTATTTATTTTTATAATAGAGAGAACCATCTTCATCTGTAATATAAAATGGGCCTGGTAGAGAGTTTCCACAGGTGTTACATTCCTAAAGATCTTTGTTTTTCCGAATGTGTGTTGATTATTTTGCATTTACTTTTTTTTTTTTTTTTGCATATGCAGATGCTCTGGGAAAATGGTATTAATGGCATTTTAGCTGATGAAATGGGGCTGGGGAAGACAATCCAGTGTATTGCAACAATAGCACTGATGGTGGAGCGAGGCGTCCCTGGTCCATTCTTAGTATGTGGTCCTTTGTCTACTCTTCCAAATTGGATGTCTGAATTCAAGAGATTTACTCCAGAGGTAAAAGAAATGAAGACTTTTCTTCTTCTTCCTCAGGTTTAAAAGCACAAATTGTGTAACTTCTGTTCTAATTCTTTGCCATGGTACTTTCTCTATATAGAACATAATTTTAATTGTAGTAACATCATTTTAATTGTAGTTGTTTATGTGGTTACTACAAACTGTGCTGTGACTTGCTATGTATTTACAGCCTTCTTGTAAGAGATTTCAGTATTTCTACTGTCTTCCCATTAGCTTAAAATGGGTATTGTTGACCTGACTTGTAACCTCTTTGTTTGCAGATTCCACTAATGCTTTATCATGGAGCTCAGCAGGAGCGTCGTAAACTGGTTCGTAAAATTCACGGAAGACAAGGATCACTCCAAATCCATCCTGTGGTCATTACGTCGTTTGAAATAGCAATGCGAGACAGAAATGCCTTGCAGGTATCTAAGTTCTCTTAGCCCTAGGATTGTGTTGTGCCTCAGCAGTGATAGCAGTGCTTTTGAACACAGTAAAAAAACCCACTTGCTGCCTGTACAGTAAGTTTCATACTGTAGCATGTATAGTCCCATTCACTTCTGTTTCCTTGGTGGTAGTAGCTCTGCAATTTAATGCTGAAGTTCTTCAAACAGAACATTATTCTAAAAGCAGATAGTTACAGCATACCTGGTTTTTTTGTTACCTTTCTGTAGGTGGTTGTTAAGGATGCTTAGAGTAAAAACTGTACTTAGTGTGTAAATATTGCGGTTAACATCACACTGGTTGTTTCAGCAAGATGAGCTTCTTGTAGAAGTTTTATTTTAACCACCTAAGCTTTCTAAAAGGCAGTCACCATGAAGCAGATGTATGGCATGAACTGTTTGGGCTCAGCTCTATTAGTCTGGCAAAGTGAAAAACAGTAAATAGAACCTTTGTAACAGGCAGTATCAGACAGTTTTACTAGTGCTTCTTAATTAATCTGACACCTGTTTTGATGGAATAAAGATAAAATTTACTGAAATACCCTTTATTTTCGTAGAGCTGCTACTGGAAATACCTGATAGTAGATGAAGGTCACAGGATTAAAAACATGAACTGCCGCCTTATCAGAGAGTTGAAACGATTTAACGCAGACAATAAACTCCTGTTGACTGGTACTCCCCTGCAAAACAACTTGGCAGAGCTTTGGTCATTGCTTAACTTCCTGTTGCCAGATGTGTTTGATGATTTGAAAAGGTAGGTTGCAATCTGATGGTGGAAACTATTTCTGTTTGTTCTGTTTGATTATGACTCTAATAATTAAACTTATCAGCATGTGAAGAGCCATTTTATGGCATGGTTGTAATTCAGTATGATGATTTGGTGGCAAAGGCTTTGAAATGTGTCTTGCCTCACACTTAGTTGTTTCAGAAAGGAAGGAATTAATTGTCGTCTCCCTGGATAGTGGAAGCTCAGCTGTGAGCTAAGACATGAACATTTGCAGTGAGAGATGTTTTTTTTATCACAAATGCCTGGTGCTTTGGTATTCTCCAAGGTGCTGGATGAAACTGTGTGAAGCTGGCAGACACAGGACCCACAGATCCTTTTCTGCAGCAGTAGGGGATCAGGTGGAAGAGCATTGCCAAAACAGTCTTTAGACTAATTTTTGGAAAAAGCTATAACCTAGATGGAATATAATAAATGATAATGAATATTCCAACTAGTACAAGTATTTTTACAAATCACTTAAAACCGCAAGCATCTGAATTGACAGTTATATTTCAGAAATTCCTCCCGTGCACCTTCTATTCATGATGGATGTGTGTGCTTTATATTTTTTAATCACAGGATAAGAGAAGAATAGATACTAAAATAATAAAGAATAATACCTGTGAAGTAAGCTATTTCTTTCCTTGCTTTGTTTTTATAGCTTTGAATCCTGGTTTGATATTACCAGCATTACAGAAACTGCTGAAGATATTATTGCTAAAGAAAGGGAGCAAAACATCTTGCATATGCTGCATCAGGTTTTCATTTATCCTTCACTGACTATTTTTCATGATTTAGTTGTAACATTGACCATAAGTGTCATGAAGTGTGTCAAAATCTTGTTTGTGATGCTGAATTCTGGTCTGAGGTTTTTATTGTGGCACTTCTGGACTTCCTTAGACTTGTGGGGTGTTTTTTTCAATCTTTACGGCACTTAAAAATGCTAAAGGAACAATATATCACTTTGATAGTCACTCACTATTATTCTTGGAACTGAATTGAGTTCAGTCAAACTTAATTGCAGTTACAGACTTCCATTCACCAAGAGATTTAATCGGTGTATTTATTTTGTTAAAAGGTAACTTTGAGGGAACTTACGTAACTTTTAGGTGTTGAACAGAATACCTTTTGACAAACTAGTTATATAATACATGCCTGTCTTCAAATTTACACTCAAAGCTCTTTTTTCCAAGAAAGTGTGTGGAAGTAAATGCTTACAGACCTATAATTTTTCCATTATAAGCTGCTGGTGAGGGATCTAAACTGTATCTTCTATGTATAATTGTTGATGACAATTTTTTATTTTGGTTAAAGCTTTTGGGCGTTTTCAGAAAAACTTGATTTAAGAAATACAGCAAACAAAATGAACAGTTTTGTAATAAGATTACTTTCAGTTACTGGACTTTGTAAGAAAGGTCTGTAATGTAGTTACTACTGCACCCCTACTAAGCACTTCAGAATTTTTAAAATGTCAATGGATGTGTTGTTTCAACATGTTAGTACCAGCATGTGCCTGAAAATGTTGGAGTAGGCATCCATATTAAAAAACTAAATATATGTGCAAATTAACTCTCTTGCTTTAAATTGACAAAATAGCATTACATCAGTAGGCCTGCTTTTCTATTTTTTTTTAGACTAGCTGTGTTGACAGCTTTGAGTAATTGTAGCATCTGCTCACCATTTCAGATTCTGACACCTTTCTTACTGAGAAGACTGAAATCGGATGTTGCTCTGGAGGTTCCTCCTAAACGAGAAGTTGTGGTGTATGCACCGCTGGCAAAGAAGCAGGAAACCTTCTATACTGCCATTGTCAATCGCACCATTAGGAAACTGCTTGGAAATAGTGAGGTATCTACTGATAAGGATGTTAGAAATGTGCTTGCTTTTAATAGTTCGTATGCAAAACCACATTGGTACTGCTTCATTGCCATTTTAACTAAACCTGCTTTTTTGCTTCAATTTTTAGTCTGATCTGTGTTATCTATTTCAGTGGCACTTACTGTGATAGGCCTGTGGCACAGAACTAAAACAATACAAGTGTAAATATGTTCTTGATTACGTGTAGCTTGGGGGGGAAAGAACACTGTTTTCATGGAGTTGACCGTTTCAGCTTAGATGGTAAGGTAGTAACGCAGCTTTTTAAAATCAAACAGAAACTTTCAAAATCTACGGTTACAGACCTTTACAATTTGGCTGCATATTCTACATAGCCAGAATTTAAGCTGCTGAGTCTAAGTAAGTGTTGCATGATGAACATCACTGAGGCCTTTTTTCAGTTTTGAGAATTCTTGGATCAGCACAGGCCTTTGATTCTGAAGCTGGCTGCTGTTGATGACAACGTTCTCATTTCCCGCAGGAAGAAGTAGTTGAGTTGAGCTCTACAGGCCGACCAAAACGCCGTAGTCGGAAAGTGGTTGATTATTGTGAAGAACATAATGGTTCACCTGATGACTTGGAAAAATTAATCAGCAAAATGCAAGAGGAAGTAGAAAAAGAGAGGTGCCTCTCTTGAAAGATTTTTTCTTCTTGTTGTACTGTCTGTCTCCCTCTTAGCTGGCTTCTAGAGCTTTGTTTACTGAAATTGGTGAGGAAGGCATTTAGTTATTCACTATCCTTGTAGCTTTCTGGTTGGTTTCTTTGATTTTACCTGGTATTCACTGAACCATGATAGCAATGATTAGGTTGTACCATCACTATCTGGCTCGTTAGAGTTATAGTTGACTTCAGGACACTGAAGTTGTGGTTTAACCCCAGGCAGCAGCCAAGCACCACACAGCTGCTTGTTCACAGCTCCATCAGCGACGTTGGGGAGAGAATCAGAAGGGTAAAAGCTGGAAAACCTGTGGTTTGAGATAAAGACAGTTTAATAGGGAAAGCAAAAGCTGCACATGCAAGCAAAGCAAGATAAAGAATTAATTCACTGGTTCCCATGGGCAGGCAGGTGTTCAGCCATCCACAGGAGAGAAGGGCTGCATCGTGCCTAACAGTTGCTTGGAAAGACAAACACCATCACTCCAAATGTCCTCCACTTCTGCCTTCTGTTGGTGGCTCTAAATTGGTTGAAAGTCCCTTGGGCATAAGGAAAATCTTCAGGTTGAAGAGTTTATTTTGCTAGATTTTTATTGTAGTCTGGTGTAGCCTGTGAGAACAATTAAATCTATGTGTTAGTTTTATTGAATGCATGGATCCCTTACATTGGAGACAGTACTTACATGTAGAAGAGCTAAATAGCTGTGTTCATTGTGATTCCTGCAATGTGGCCAAATAGAGATAGGCAGAGAGCTGATTCTGGAACATCTTCGGTACTGCTCCTCAGGAAGTCTGACCATGTGGTCTGGAGAGGGCTTGCTTCTGTCCCCCTTTTTGCTGGGTTACTTGCACAAGTCAAATTCTGTTTCTAATTACTGCTGACTGCTCTTTTATATTTTAAAATCAATAATGGCAAACAGTTGTGCCTTTGTTGCCAAGTGTGGCACTCTAAGAAAGTTTTGTCTGGTAATAGCTTTACAAACTATAAGGGATTTTGAGGACATGTCACAGCATGTGACTCCATTGTTTGATTTTGTTGTAGGGTTTTTTCCTCTCAAATATTTGTAGTGTAATAAGGGGACACTTTGAGTACTAATAAGATGTTGTATCTTTCCAAGGCCAGTGGTAGAAGTGAGCATGCCCATGGATTCCGAGGTGAACCTTAAACTGCAGAATATTATGATGTTATTGAGGAAGTGTTGTAATCACCCCTATCTTATTGAATATCCTTTGGATCCTGCGACACAACAATTCAAGGTACGCATTTTAAAAGTATTAGAGAAAATTTATTCCAGGCATTAAAAAGCAATAGACTGGGAGCTGATGGCAGTAAAGAATGACCTTTTCAATGTATTTTGGTATATGCCTCCTATTGGATTCCAACAGTTACACTGAATCATTATTTGAAGCTTCCTGCAGCAGCAACTGCAGGGACTTGTTCAGCTGCTGTTCCCATTCGGTGTTTGCACACTGGTGCTGTGGTGTTCTTCATTGTAATAATGCTCTTCTGCTGGTGAAGAGTTACTCATTCAAACAGTTGCTGGCTTCCATTGACTCCAGGTGCTTTAGTGGCTGCCTCAAGGTCTCCTCACAAGGGTTATTTTTCAAAACAAATGCTAAACTTGGTGAACTGTTTATGAGGTAAATTGTACACACTGCAGGAGGTGCAGTGGTAACATGTAAATGTGAGTTGTTGAAGAACTAAACCAAGTACAACAGAGTTGTCTGCTCAGAGAATACAGCATCCCTCCTCAAAAGGGAAAAAATCCAACTTATGCCAAAGACCAGCTGGTAGTTTAATCTACACAAAGCAGATGGAAATACAGGAAAGTATGAAATAATTTGAATTGAAAGAATTTTGGAGAACTGGAAGTTGCTTGCACATTCTAAATGTAGATGTAGGTTTGTAGATACATGTAGTTATGTTTCCTATTTGGTGAGTGATAACAGAGCCTGCTATACTACAGAGTAAGCTGCTGAAGTGTATTAATGTAAAGTCAGTGCATAGAAAGCAGATTCCCCAATCAGGGAGGTGAGGGGAAACTAGTGCATAGAAAATGGAAACTGTTTGACAGCTGACACCACCTGCAGGAGTTAGTACTTGCTCAGGAAAATGTATTCATAATTACCAAGGTGGCTGCTATGTGTTTCAGACCTTAGAAGTTTCTGGATCCCTCCCCTTAGCCCATGTCAAGAATTAGATCTAACAAGCTCTCTTGAAGAGGGGTTTAAGGCAGCAGTGTGAAAACTTGTGGTGAACTTTTACCGCTTGGCCGATGTGTAATAACTTGTTTAGCAGTGCCTCTGTGTGTCCAGGAGGTGGAAGCCTTGTGCCTTAATGACAAGCTGGGAAAGAAACAGCAGCACTATTCCATGAGGAAAAATTAACATGAGGGTTTCTCCTTACAGAAATGGGGTGAAAACTAATTAGTTTTAAAAAATAATTATTTGAGCATATGAAATGGTGGGGTTTGATTTAGTTTTATCATGATTTAAGTGATTCAATGTTGTTTGCTAAAATTAACATTACATCCAATACTATGGCTTTTAGTTAAGAAAATGGTGCACACTTGTTTCAGTGAGATTTCAGACAGCTTTTGTTGATGCTTCTGAGTTGGGGAAACCACTGGTCTCCTTCCCTCCTAATATATGATCCCCTTTTCCCTGTTCCAAGGTTGATGAAGATCTAGTAAAGAATTCAGGCAAGTTTCTACTCTTGGACCGAATGCTTCCAGAGCTTAAAAAGAGAGGACATAAGGTAAAGCTGAAGATTATTGGAGGGGTGAGATACAGTCATCTCCTTATGAACAAAAAATGTTATTGAGGAATCTTTCTGGTTTTGTAGGTCTTGTTGTTCTCACAAATGACTATGATGCTTGACATTTTGATGGATTACTGTTACCTGAGAGACTTCAAATTTAGTCGATTGGATGGCTCTATGTCCTACTCAGAGAGAGAAGAAAATGTAAGTAGATGGACGTGCCCTGTGAGCACATTAGCAAATTCTACTTTTGCTGTGACACTGGGATATGATTTTCCACAGCACTTTGCTTTTAATAGAGGCAAAACACCTCTGTGTTGAAAACTATCTTCTGCCTTAGTATCTGTGGCTGAGAAATACTGAAGCAGTAAATTGTGCTGCTAAGCATTACCTTGAGGTATGCCTAAAATGCAGTGCTTCTTAAAACCTCTGACAGCTTGTGTTGTATTTTCTGTGTTCATCTTTTTAAACAGGTTTCTCAAAATAAAACATCAGCCATGTTATGTTTGGTCCATCTACTTTTTTTAATAGATTAATTCTCTTCCAGATGCATCAATTTAATACTGACCCTGAAGTCTTCCTGTTCTTAGTGAGCACAAGAGCTGGAGGCTTGGGCATTAACTTAACTGCGGCAGACACGGTTATCATATATGACAGTGACTGGGTATGTTGACAGATTGTTAACTTAGTGATATGTGTCAAAAAATGCTTTCTCTTGCTGTTTTGGTAGTCATTTATGAACCCATTATGGTATAGACTATTTCTATTACTTTAATGATGTGTTACATGAAGGTAATAGTAGTGTGTGCAAACATTTTGTATATGAAATAATACAGCCTCATTTGAAAATTCTAGGTTACTGAATACAACATTAGAGTTGGTTTCTGAGTGTGCCCCTGAGTTACCAAAAGCAGGAGGTTTTTTTCTGTTGTCGATATATTTCCTTCTTTTTATTACTTAAATTTGAGCGTAGCTGGACCTCTTTCGAGTTCCCTGTTTACAACAGCTACCGTGTTAGTACCAGCTCCTTGAATTTCCTCTGTGACTTGCCACATGTGTTTAGCTAGCTAGGATTCTGCTGCTCCTGTAAGTCTGGAGGCTGGGAAGAAGAGAGGTATGGAAGGAAACGACTGAGGACCGATACATCTTTCCTTTATTTTAGTAGACAGTGCTGCTGTTTTCAGCTACAGAAGAGCTAAAGTAGCTTTAGAAATGAATGAATACTTTTAAAATACTTTTTCTTATCCTCCAACAAAGAAACCCAACACAAACCTACAACTAAAATTCTCATCTAAATCTGTCATATTAACCATGTCCATCTGTAGAAGACTGCAGTGCACAGTGTAGAAGCAGTCCAGGCTAGTTGTGTTTCTCTGCCTGTGCAGCTATAGCAGCAGAGCTTGTCATGGATAAGCTTAAGAGTCAAGAGAGGTAGAGTTCTATTATACCATGTCTCTTCTGCTTCTGCACTGCCTCTGAGCTCCCCATTAAAAATGCTGAATGTGGTATGTCCTTTGAAAAAAGGATAATGGCATAACTAAATTGTTACTGATTTATTTCTTCATCTGTTCAGAACCCTCAGTCAGACTTGCAGGCGCAAGACAGGTGTCACAGAATTGGTCAGACAAAGCCAGTAGTTGTTTACCGTCTCGTGACAGCAAATACTATTGACCAGAAGATTGTGGAGAGAGCTGCTGCCAAGAGGAAGCTGGAGAAGCTGATTATCCACAAAAGTTAGTATCTTTCTCTTAGGACTTCATGTTAACATGTGTTGCTTCTTTAAATCTCAGGCTGTTACAAATTTCAGTAACCTGTTTGCCTCTGCCTAGTATGATATAACCACAGAAGTCCAGTCCTGTTTGAACAACTGGCTAGTGCTAAATAGAACAATAGTCCTTGGGTTTATGTACAGAACAATGGTGATTCTTGTGGTGTTCTTGATTATATAGCTTGTCACCCTCAAAAGTCTTTAGAATGGGATTGCTTTGAAGTATCCCTTTTGGGGATGAGTTTTTCTTGTATAGATCCTATAGGAATCCTGCTTTGCTTCTGTAGTTTATTCTGTTTGTGCCATTTAGACTGTAGCTCCTTATATTTAGCAATTTCCAAACATTAGGCTCACTTAAGAATTGCAGTTCTTATAACTTGACTTCTGAAAAATAACTAGTTTTATATTAAACTTAAAAGGAGGTTAAAAACTTCTCATCATTTTCGTATTCTCATATTGAGGGGGGAAAAAAGCCTTTTCCTGAGGGCATAAAGGGGCAAAAAGGCCACACCTCTGTCTACTGCACAGTCAAGCCTAAGCCATGGTTTGCCTCTGGTTCTGGATGATGTTAGCTAATCTTTGATAATTACTTTATCCTAGCATAGCCTTTTTCTTTGTAATCTTTTTGCACTGCTGTCTTGGTGTGACTGCCAGGACTGCCTATTTATAAGCATGTTGACCAATATACTTTCTTGGTTTGGTTTGGGTTTTTTAATGATTTGATAATGGTCCAAACTGAAGTTAAAACCCAAGCAGCAAGATGAACACATGAGCAAGATGGGCTCTAATAGATGACTGTCATGTACTAAGGCAGCACTGGAGCCTGGGACTACTTGTACTAGAAGGAAGCTAAGTTCAATGCCTTCAGTTTTGCAATAAGTTCAATATTTATCTTGGCATCTATTGGTGTATCGCATGTAAATCTTGTAGCTTAGGTAGGGGTGTCATTTCAGGAACCTTCGGATTCATTGTGTAAACGTAAAGCTGATGTTATGGATCCTGTTATTGTGAATATCTAAAAAGTGTTGGAACTTTGGAGAAGTAAATGAGGAAAGAATATCACAAAACTAACCATATAGGGTATATACAGTGCAAATATTAGCGCTTAAGAACTGGAATTTGTTACAAAACAGTGATTTTTTTTTTTTTTTTTTTGGCTTTCCATCTTGTGCTTCTGTTACACTGAAGAAAGTTGCTTAGGAAACTATTTTTCTTTGTGTCACTATTATGGCAATTTGAGACCTGCACAACACTAATTTAATACCATATGGTTTGTGAAACTCTAAAAGCTAAAAGGGAGAGACAGCATCACTAATAATGCATGAAAGGACCTGGAGCATGTGTGTCACTGCTGTAGATGTTAATGGAGGAGAGAATCCTATAGCTCAGACCACTCTGGAACTTGAATCTGATTTGCACTTCACAGATAAATTTAGAGTTCTTGAAGGGAGATGGGAAAAGATGTAGGGATGGTTTCTGAAACCAAGATACAGGAAAGATTAGTGTGATGAAAGGAATCAGCGAAGACACAAATAAATTGGGTACATATGTTGATAAAAACTGAGGAAACTTGGCACAGAACAGCAAGTCTTGGCAGTCCCCTTGAAATGTGCAAGACTGAGCTTGACTTCATCCATGCTCAGCTTTGGTTAGGTAATAATCTTGTATAATGTTTTTTACACTTGGACTGACATCCAGATTTGCTGTAAATAGGTGCTAGCATAGTCTCAAAAAAGCAGCTTGTGTCAGGGGTATTATTTTGTTGTGTCTGTCTGTTTCATTAAACTGAGGCTGTTCTCTCTGCAAACCACATATCTTTCACATATTTCCTGTCTTGTGGTTAATACTACTTACTTTGTTTTAACCAGCTTACAATACAAAGGGAACAAACACCAGCATCCACCATCTAACTTTATTTACAATGTTTTTACTGTAAGTAGAACTAACGGCTTCTCGGCTCTGTGTGTGCGTGGGCATGTTGAATTGGTGTTTCAATCAGTTCTTCTGCATACTACATATATATCTACATACATACACATTATGCAAGGTGAAAGGCCTGCATGCAAACCTTTATATACCTTTGAGTTTGTCACTATTAGTGTAAGGTGTGTTTATCTGAGGGCAAAAACAATGAAACCTAGCATTAGTTTTGGTATTCAAGAGTAATTTGTTCCAGTCTCTGTGTGCTTTCTTAAAATTTATTCTTTCTACAGATCAGTTTAAAGGTGGCAAATCTGGTCTAGCACAGTCAAAAAGCTGCCTGGACCCTCAGGAATTAATAGAATTACTGAAATCCAGAGACTATGAGAGGTATGCAGATTTCATATTTTCTTGGACCACGAGTTTGTAACTTGTAACTTGCAAGCAGTTGTCAAGAGCTCTTTTGTCTTATGAAGTGGTATGTGGATCTTCATAGAGGAAGAATGTCCTAGAGATTCTGCTGTGTGGGAAAATTGAATTCTATGCAATACTAACATGCTTTTATCTGTACTGAGAGATCATTTCTTCTTTAACAGGGAGGTTAAAGGATCTAAAGAAAAAGTAATCAGTGATAAAGATCTAGAGTTACTTTTGGATAGAAGTGATCTTATTGGTAAGTCTGAGTTTTCGTGTTTTCTTTATTCTGTTCAACAGTAAATTCATATTTTGTAAGAGCCTTTGTATGTAGAAAGCTGCCATAGCTTCACTGCCCTACAGCTGTGTTGTCCATTTGACAAAGGGACCCTTTGGTCCCTGACATTTTCAATGTGGTTTGCTGACATTTTCAATGTGGTTTGCTGGAGAAGAAATAACAGAACTTAGACAAAAGTGTTCCAGAAAACCACATTCAGGCATGGTGTGCCCTGAGCAAACTGTGAATTACAAGCATAGATTAGGAGGTGTTCTGCAAAGCAGCTTTCAAGGAGAGTTGTTGTAATTGATGAAAATAGGAATTACTCTCAGGAAAGATTTATTCCGGCAAACTTGTTTAAAAATATATTTTGATACTGTCATAATTCAAAATACATTTGTCTAACATTGTCTAACATTTTTTGGGGAAAGAAGTCAAGTCTAACATTTGGAGGAAAGAAATCAAACTTTTCAGAGTTCCCATGGCTTGTCAGTGGATCAGCTATTTAGCAAAAAACCCCAGCAAAGCCACAACTCTCTTTTGAGGTTGTCTGCAAATTCTAGTGCTTGATTAGGCCAAGATATTATTGAAAAAAACCCCCTTAACTTTCCTGAGAGGAAAAATTCTTGTCCAGTTCATAGATATAGAATGCTTTTGTATGATTAGTAGATTTAGTATGCCTTGTTTCCCTCAGCATCTTTAGCAGAACAAGACACCAAGCATAGATACAGGAAAAAAACCCCAGTCATCACAGAATTTAGAAGTAAAAATTTTAGCCTTAAATAAATGTGCTCTGTGTAGTTTGTGTAAAACGAATTTGCCTTAGGAAACTTTTGCTGTATTTTAGATACTTTAGGAAAAAAATTTAAGGCATTGTTCTGTAAAACTGCTTATTTCAGTTAACTGACTGATAGTATAGAAAATTATTCTTGATGCATGGGTAATAAGGTCTATATCTTTACAATTCAGACTGTGGAACAATCTGATTTCTCTTTCCAAGTGGAAGAAGGTGCTGTTCATCTTGTGTTATTAGTGTGCATCATGTTTATTGTGGTTGCTTTTTTTCTTCTTTGCTATGGTAATCAAAATTAATAAAGTTGTCAAAAATGTTAATACAAAGATATTAGTCTAGCATCATATACTGAATATTTGGCATAGCTAACTGCAGTTAGTGCTTTAGAAAGTGAAATGCGAGCTCCTGCCCTGATAAGCCATAATTATTAAATTTATATAAATATAATACTTTTTCATTAGCTTAATGCTCACTGGAAGGGCAATAAAGTGATTGCAAGTACCAGGAAAACAAGGTTGCAGGTCTTCAGATTTTTGGAAAGAATATTACTTATCAGAGCTGTAACTTTTTGTTTCTCCTTGTAATTTCACTAAATAGGTTTTCTGGGTATTTTTCTTGGGAAAATAAGAGTAGTTCAGGCAGCTTTTAGAACTACTTTCCTCCATTCACATTTAGCCAGAGATGCTGGAATTTTTTTCTAAAAGCATACGATTGAAAAATATTTCCAAACACAAACTTCTAGTAGCCAGCTGTTGATGAAGGAGCAAAATGGTTTTATCAACTTGTTCTCCAAATCTGCAAAATGGTTTTGTCAACTTGTTTTCCAAATCTGTTTTCTACTACACCTGTTATTGTTGACCTTTGATTTGTTTTAATCTTAGATCAAATGAAGACCTCTGAAAAAATGAAAAAGGAAAAAATAGGTGTCTTCAAAGTCCTAGAAGAGTCATCAGAGTCCAATGCAGAATGTGTGTTTTAATACGCAAATATGGCCTCTAAGTAGTCTTTCAGATCTCCCAGAGATGTCACTTACGCTTACTGGTCCTTCATGCTGACTTTCCTTAAGGCCTTGTTCAAATCCCTTGTGTTCTTCCAGTGAATTTTAACATGTTCTAGAGTATAATGCAGGTGATAGTTGTAGCTTTAGCAGGCTTTCATAAAGAACTAAGAAAACGAGCATGTTTCACATTCGCAGCTAGTTCTTGTGCTCAGTGGTATAAACTGGCAAATTTGTTAAAAAAATCTTCCTGTGGAAGTCCTAAACCCCCGTTTTTGGTTGTTTTTTTAAAATATGGTGTCAATTATAGTTTTATTTGTAAGGGAGAGAACGTGCGCCTTTGTTAAAGCCATTTGTGTAGCTTCTGTTTCTAACTTTGCAAATTATTTTGGTTAAATAAATACCTGTTTTGTTCTAAAAGTCTATGGATTTTGGCTTCTTAAATAAGCAAAGCTGATCTCGTGTCCATTAATTCACACTTTCTTACTCATTTAGCACATTAGCCAATGTCATACATTTAAAGAAAAACTAACCCCACACCACAACAGAAAAACACCCACACACAAACCAAACAAAAAGACCCAGAAACCAAAAAGCAATGAGCCTAAAATAGCCTAAATCTTTCTGGTGCAGACATTACTTCTGCATTGACTGATGGTCAGCCTGTGCAGCTGAATTGCCCATTTGAAGCACGTGCGAGGAGCTACAGAGCTGTCGCAGTCTGGAGCAGAAGTCTTAGGAGTGAGTGAGAGGTCTGAGGTGTTTAGCCTGGAGAAGGGAGACATCACTCTACAACTCCATGAAGGGGGGTTGTAACCAGGTGCTGGTCCCTCCTCCCAAGTAACAAGAAATAGGACAAGAGGAAACAGCCTCAGGTTGCACTAGGAAAGGTTGAGATTGCATATTAGGAAATTTCTTCACCAAAAAAGTCAAGCACTGGAACAGGCTGCCCAGGGTAGTGATGGAGTTGCCATCCCTGGAGGTATTTAAAAGATGCGGATGTGGCAGTTGGGGGTGTGAGTTAGTGGTGGATCCAGCAGTGCCATGCTAATGGTTGGACTCCATCTCAAAAGTCTTTCCCCATTGAAAACCCTTGCTGACAGCTAACTCCTGTAGGTTAAATATACAAGCAATATCCTTTACGTCTTGACTGCCCTTCTCTTCCCAGAAAGTACTCCTTGGCATTCACACACCCACACAGACATTCTGCACTTTCCCCTTCCAGACCACTTAGGTACTTTCGTTACCCTTCTCTGGGCACACTCCAGCATCTCACTGGCCTTGTAGCAAGGGGCCCAGAACTGGACACAGCACTGGATGAATGAGGCAGCTTTTAAACTTTCAGCTCTGGTTTGGGAAAATGTCTTTTAGGTGTCAGTTAAAAACTGCAGTCACGGAATTGCAGCTGGAGCTGTCACAGTTTCAGTTGTGCTAGTTAACATGGCATAAATAACAGAAAAAAACCCCCTCTACCAACTCAGACTTCAGAAACCTCTTTTCATTCACTTTATGATCATTATTATTACTCTGTTGGCCTGATATAGAGAAGGGCATCTTACAGTAGCAAGAAATATTTATACTTGCCTCTAAGGGAACAGATAAATCTGTTAACAAGTAGACTGGCTTTGACCTTTGCCTGGTGAAAGCCCCGTTTTGTTGGTTATTGCTGAAGACAAAAGTTTCTAATTTTTCTGTTCAGTTACTTATTAGCCTGAGTAATACAAAGTCCAGCATGTGCTGTCTCCACATGTTAAATTCACACACTGCTAGTCTCCTACATGCATCCTTTAATTCTAGTGAAGATCTACTACAAGATTTAAGAATAAGTGATTGTGCTGGTTTTGGCTGAGGTAGAATTAGTTTTCTTCACAGTGGCTGGTAAGGGGCTGTGTTTTGGATTTGTGCTGAGCACAGGGTTGATAATACAGAGTTGGTTTTGTTATTGCTGAGCAGGGCTTACACAGAGCCAAGACTTTTTTGCTTCTCATACTGCCACGCCAGTGAGGAGTCTGGGGGTGCATGGGAGGCTGGGAGGAGACACAGCTGGGACAGATGACCTGAACTGGCCAAAGGGATATTCCAGACCATATAACATCATGGTCAGTGTGTGAAGGGGGGCAAGGAAGAAGGAAGGGGAGATTAAATTTAGAGTGACACTGTTTGTCTTCCCAAGTAACCATTATGCATGATGGGGCCCTGCTCTCCTGGAGATGGCTGAACACCTGCCTGCCCATGGGAAGTGGTGAATTAATTCCTTGTTTTGCTTTGCTTATGTGTGTGGCTTTTGCTTTCCCTATTAAACTCTGTATCTCACCCTGATGTTGTTAAAGATTTAATAATAAATGACAGCTGTATCGTGGGTTGGATGCTGGCCAAAGGCCAGTGCACTCACAAAAGATCATTTATTCATTTTCCTCTGTTATAGTTGAGCAGAGGAGGGGAAAGAACAATTTTAAAAAACTTCATGGGGTGAGATAAGGATTAGGAGAAAACACCCTAAGGGGCAAAACAGGCTCAGGACTTTAAGAAAGTATAAAGAAAAATTCATTAACAGAATTAAATGAGGGTAATGAGAACGAATATAAACTTTTAGAACACCTTNAACTTTTAGAACACCTTCCCCCCCACCATCACCCTTCCAACCTTTTTCCCATCGACAGTGCAGGGAGACAAAACATGGGGGTTGTTTTGGTCAGTTTGTCACCTTTAAAAAAGTAAATCTTTCAGTTCAGGTAGGGAGAGGAGTCTCTTTTGTTATGCCATGGGGTCCTTTCCACAGGAGACAGTTCTTTGTGAACTTTTTCCAGCGTGGTTCAAAATCTCACAAGAGCAGTCCCTCCGGAAACACCTGCTGCAATGTGAGCCCCTCCCACAAGCAAAAGCAGTCTTCCCACAACTGCTGTTTTTCCTTGTGGGCCAAGAAGTTCATGGGGTACAGTCTTTTAAGGATGCGCTGTTTTAATATAAAAGCAAAAGTCTACTTCTTCTTTTTTCTGTAGGCAAGGGCTCTCTCTCTCTCTTTATCCAAGCCTTTCAGCAGATCATAGCTTCTCAGCGTTTACACGCTCCAGCGGGAGAACCATTCTTCTCACGGGCCACAGATGAATTTTGTATCCCCCCACGCCACATCATGAATTATAGGGGAAACAGTTTGTTGTATTATAGTCCTCACCACGGCTTACAGAAGAATCTCAGCTCCGATGCTCAGAGCACCTCCTCCTCCGCCCTTTGTACTGACCTTGGTGTTACCATGTAGCTCTCTTCACATGTTTTCACCTTTTTCTTTCTCTGATTCAGGAGAGAATTGGTGTTTGTAGGTTTATTTGTTCTGAAGTTTTATCAGTTGGAAAGTTTTATAGAATTCTGTAACATTGAAAAGTTGATTCCGTCCAGGCTCAGCATCGAACAGTTACACGCCATGCTGTTCACTGCTGGTCGTGTTCTCCGCCGGCACCGTGCCGGCTGCCACGGCGTTGGCTCCATTTAGTGCCTCTCTTCATGCGAAGCGCTGGAAAGGAGAAGCTGCTGCCGCCGCTTTTGTCCCTCTGCTCCCGGCTTAGAGGCTTAGTGCCGGCCAGGCAGGCAAAGTCCATCGCTGGCCATGCTGAGATGGCGGCGGCCGCATGGCTGCTCTGGCCCCGGCCGCTCCCAGCCGTGGGCTGTAGGGCCGCTCCCGGCTCCGACCATGCAGCTGTTCTGGCCACCAGGATGGCGCCCCCGCCCCCGGCGGCAGGATCGCGGCGGCCGCGTCAGGAAGGGCCTGGCTGCCCCGGCTGGGACGGGGCCCAGTGGCGCTGGCCGTTACCTCACCCCTGAGAGGGGCAGGAAGAAAGAGAGCTTCTCCTGTTTTTCCCGTCCTTAAATATGTTATCATAGAGGCATTATCAGTTGTCTAATTGGTTTAGTAGAACGTGTGTCCTCAGAGCCAGCCAGCCATTGGCTTTTCCAGGCACAGAGCAAGTTTCCAGTAGCTCCTCACAGAGAATCACTTCCGTGACTGCCCTTTTTCCCTCCTCACCAGAAGTCAACCCATACAAAACTATCACAAGCTACTCCCACACAGGCTACGTAACTTTTGAAGACCAATCTGCCCTGCTTAACCTGCCTCTTACAGGGCATTATGGTGCAAAATCGAAGAGTTTCTACCCCATAGCCAGCACAAGTAGGATTTAATAATAACAGCTGCTTTCCTAAAAACGCATAAACTAGCATTAATGCTAATGATAGCATTGGAGAAATGCAGTGTTTATCACTGCATTCCTAAAAACGCATAAACTAGCATTAATGCTAATGATAGCATTGGAGAAATGCAGTGTTTATCACTGCTTATGTGTGTGAGGCTTGATATTATTTAGAGAGACTTGGCAGAGCTGTGGCCACTCTTCTAGCCCACCTTCAAAATGTGAATGCAATGCATACTTTTTACTTGTTGCCACGGAGGTGCCCCATCTCTTTATCCCTATTATTTTTTGGTTCCAAAAGTACTACAAATGTCACTGATTAAAGCAAGCATGGTACCTTCTTAGTTACGATCTTGTGTTTCTTCCTGCAGTCGAGTAATGAGTGCACTTGCTGTGCACCTGAGCTCTGAAGGGGCAGGCCAGCATTTGAGCACTCAGTGCCTACAGGCAGAGTGGGGCGTGCTTCGAAGGATGCTGATGTCTCAGAACACCTTCCAGCCTTCCTTCAGCCTGCCTTCCTTCCAGCCTGCCTTCCTAAAGACAGGTGGGGGAGAGACCGCAAGGAAATGCAGTAATGACAATGTGAGGATGCTTGGGGTGGGGATGGCTGGTGCTGACAGTTTATATTGCTCTGCACGAAATAATGTTCCCTTGATTGTCCATTAGAGAGAGAAAATATTTCAGTGGATACAAGAGAAATTCTTGAACCATAGATGTCACAGGAGGAGCTTCAGACAAGCCCTGCCTTAGCCTCAGATTTTGGCAACAGTTTAAGGAGTTGCTCCGACCTGCAAGTTCTAGTGATGGCAGATCAGGTCTATTTATAAAAATGAATTATTTATTAAACAGACAAGATAACAGACAAAAGATCTTAATCAGAATTACTTACTCCACAGTATAAAACTAAAGGACTGATATTAGATTACAGCATAACATCGTGCATGATATCAAGGTACCTGTATTAAAGCTGACACAAGAAATAGTATTGATGAGGAGTCAAATGTAATTTATGCACGAAATTACAATAAATGTGCACAGAGTCATTCACTTACCCCCTGAGTAGTAACTGCAAAGCAGCATCCCTGCTGATGGAAGAAACTCCACAGATTTCCAGGGAAATGTATAGAAGATTTCTGCTTTGTCAAAGTTTGGTGTCACTTCTATATATGAGGTGTCGGTCAGTCAGAAATCCAGCTTATTTTTCCAGATCTCACTTTGACAGCAAGATGTTTATTGACAGTTGGGAGATGCCAGGCCAGTGTTAACCTAATCCCATGGTGCCAAAATAACTCACTACAAGACAGCTTGTCCTGTTTATCTAATCTGTTAGCAAGCAACAGGCAAGATCTTGTGGGGAGTGAGATGCCCTGGTACCATAGATCTGTCCTGGTGACTTGGAAGCAGTGCTCCTGTCCCCTGCTGCATCCAGATACATCCAGCTCTTGTTCTCCTATTGTTGGTGTTTGCAGATATTTGAGTGCTCAGACCAAATGTCTGGACAGAAAGAAGTGGTCTTGGCTTGGTAGTGTGTTGCTACGGTGTGTCTCTTTGCAGGTTTTCTTTTCCCAAGTTTTTCCAGGTGATGACAAGATAATGTGTGGTAAAATTAATGTCACAAATTAAAATCTATTTAATGGCATTTCACCAGCACTGAAATGCGCTCTGCACATGCCATTATTGGGTATTCTTACTTATCTGCCTTAGCAGAGATGATGTTTGAGCTGCCAAGACTCCACCTTGACAAAAATTTGAGCCATCAGCAAATGAAACTTAAATGTGTGAGCTGGAGCAACTGGCCACATTGCTCAGTGGTGTTTTATTGGCATCAACATGGTGATGGTGGGGCCTCTGGAACGGGAAAAAAAGAGAGGTCTGTCTAGATGATGGTGTTGGGGTTTTTAACCACTTTCTGTCAGCTTTATCTCCTGGGGGCCAGCTCTAAGTCTGTGCCACCAGCAGGGTCTTTTTAACTGTGTAAACAGCTTTAAAAACAGTGATTGCTGTTCAGCTGTGGAAGGAGAGCTGCTACTGTGTCCCACAGCAGCCGTCTTCTCCAGCCTGCCGTGGCCTGCAACTCCTGCTGTGGCTGTGCCTGAGGAGCCTGCTCCTCAGGCCATCAGGGAGCAGAAGGCATGAACTCTACTGGACAAGGAGAAAGGGGATGCGTGGCTGTGGCAGGGAGGGATTGCAAATGAAAACCGAAGTAATCAGTGTTAAAAATGACAGATTGTGCTTTGTGCTGTGCTGCCCACCTTCGTGAGACAGTCCCTCTGGCAGGATGCTCACCCACTCAAACTGCCCAACGCTTCACATAGGAACCTTTTATGTGTTCTTACATTATTGTTAATTTCTAAAGCAGGCCGCTCAGTGTGGTTGCAAGGCATGAGTGACTCTATTTAACCTATTTTGTTATTGTTGACAGACTGCAGATGCCAACTGTTAAACTCCTGAGGAATCTGGAAAGTCAGGCTACAGTGAACACTGAAGTTATCAAGTATTTTACCCTGCATCATAAAAGATAACACACTCCTTTTCTCAGCCAGCCACAGCAGACATTGATCAAAGTCCTCAAGTAACAAATGAGAACTTCCTCAGCTAACCCGTTCCCACGTAATAAATTGGATCAACTCTGGTATCCACATTAGAAACCTACGCTTCCAGACTACTCCACAAATCTTTTTTAGTCCCCGACTCCTGCGTCAAGCCCCCCGCAGTCCCTTTTCCCAGCTGTGCTGCCTGCCTGGCTGCAGGAGCACAGGCCAGCGACAGAGCCCGTGCCCTGCCCGAAGCAGGGCTTGTCGCCCAAACGTTTGCAGCGCGGCGCTGGGTGGGAGGGCAGGGAAATGCCAGGCACGGGCCAGGCTCTAACGCCCTCGCCCCCAGCACAAGAGCAGATCATGAGGTTTTCTGGAACGAGCACTGTTTTGCTGACAGATGTTTGTGTACAAAAAAATGTAGTGACTTTGCAGGCACTGGAGAGCTCAGCCCAGGCTCCGGGGCTGGGACACAGCGCTCCAGATGGCCTCAGCAGCCGGCATTTTCCTGGGGGAGCCCTGAGCCCCCAGCCTGCTGAGAAAGCAGGTGGTGTGGAGCAGCCACAGTCCCACAGTGGGGAGAGAGACTTGGTCCACAATACAGCCAGAGCAGTTTGTGCCTACAGGGTCACTCCTTCACCCCTGCAGGTCTGTGCTTCCCGCCACTGCACTGGCTTATTGTGCAGTCCCTCCTGCCAACACTGCAGCACAGACAGCCTTTCCCTATGGAAGTGTGCTGTGGAGAGGAGAGAATTAACCCCCATTAGCAGTAGTGAGGGGAGACGTCATCCCAGCAGGCAAAAAAATCCCTCCACTCTCACCTTGAAAAATAGAGCTGCTTGTATTACTATCTGGAGTTTGTGCAGGTGCGTGTTGATGTGTGCCAGTGGCCCAGAGAAGCCAGGCTTTTCCCAGGGATGACCCAAACAAAGTTTACTGCTTGAGCTATGGCAGCCTTGCTTGCTTGCCTCTGCCCATAGAAGGAGCCTGCGAGGATGAACTAAATTTAGCTGGGTTGGTGAATTAGTCCTCTGCCCAACGGCTGCACAGTTTATCTGAACAGCGGGAAGCTTATAGCCTTGGTGACAGGTCAGCTTTACCTCAGATGAGGATTGGGTTTGGGGTTGTGGTTTGAGCTTGGCTGTTTTGGTTTATTTGGTTTTTTGTTGTTTTTTTTTTTTTTTTACAACACAGCTGTGCTGTGGTGTGATTGACTGTGAAGGAGAGGAAACACAGGGTGCAGCAGTAGACCATTGCTGAACACAGGCAGGACTTCCCAGGGCAGAGACATGACCCTGTCTGTAGCTGTTGCAGACGCACCAGCTAACTCCAGGGGCCCTGTGCCGGCCAGAAATCCTGCTGATTTCAAGCACTGGCAATTCGTTTTAAAGGAAAGATGACACATCTTAGAAACTGTTTATTTTTACACAATTAAGAACAGCCAGCATCTCATTTAGAGGTGTGAGAGAAATAACCACTGCAGGCCTCCTCTGTGCTCTACATGGGTGGAGGTTCTGCTCCTCAGGCACCATCAGCCCCTTGTCCAGGGCACAAGGGGCATGTGCCCCCCTCCCCACATCACCCCCAGGGGCACCCTCCAGCAGCTGTGCACTGCAGCAGCACTAAAAGCGGGGTGATGCCTTAGGCAGCCACATCCCAGGGGGAGCCAGAACAGGGACTGTGGCCACTAAAACCTTCCCCTCTTCGCTCTAGGATTCCCTGGTTTCCAGTAAGCATCAAGCGATCATTTTTCCCATAGAGCTCAGTTTGTGACTGTGGGGAACAAAGGGGCATCTGGGGTGATGCAGCAGCAGGAAACACTGACGTGCCCAGTCCCATCATCATGAAGCAGTGTTGGACACAGAGGAGGCAGCTCTCGGCTGCCTTGCACTGGGCACAGTCTGCTCTGAGCCTTGGCTGTGCCCACCTGCCCCTTGCTGGGTGCCCGCAGGCAGCTGCTCACAGCTCAGCTGGCAGCAAGACCAGTCTGACTCAACTTTGTAAATCCCTCCCACTGTTCTCCAGGATAAACATAGCCATGCACTGGCCACCTCTTCTGCTGCCCAGGGAACTACAGTCCAGTGCACAAGGAAAACAGCAGAAAGCAGACACTTCTGCCTTGTGGATTCACCCCATTTATTGAAGGCAAACAGATGGCAAATAACTGGAACACAAAAAAGTTGTAATCTGACTTTGGCCTCTGATTTTCCTGTGTGATTGACAGCACAATGAAGGAAAAGAAATAGTTCTGTGTATTAAAAAAAAACGGTGAAAGAAAGGATAAAAAGAATGTTGAACAATTAGTGACATATCATGTGAACAGATGGAGGATTAATAATGACAAGGAAATTCAAAGCCATGCCTAGCATTCCTTATTGCAAACAAGATTCTGCAGGGGGTAGGGATAATGCTCTCCCAGGGAAATCAGCAGGGGATAAATCATCCACACTGGCTTTGTGAGCAGCCTGGTTTACTTTGGGAAGACAGTGACCACCTCATAGCCTTCCGGGGGAATCACCCGTTCCCGCGCGTGCTTCTCGCAGTAGATTTGGTCTTCCACAAAGAAGTGTCCTTTCTGCTTGAGATTGGTGCCACAGTCGCTGCACACGTAGCACTCGGGGTGACGCTGTTTGTCCCGGATCTTCACGAACATCCCTCTGGGGAGGAACCAGCACCCCTCAGTGCCCACAACTGTCTCCCTCCTCCCCAGCCACCTCTCACCCAGCCCAGACCCACACCAGTCCCAAAGGTGAACAACTTTCTTCTGCTCCTGACAAGTCAAAGTATAGGCCCTACACCTCTGGTCAGGCTGATGCTAATAGCACTTTTAGAAGCCCAACATGTCCTGGCAGGGCACCTCTCCTCTAGAAAGTGTTTCCCAGCATTGACCTGCCTAAGTTTCACAGGGACAGTCCTATCACTTGTGGTGGCAAGAATTACTTGGCATCTTTAGCTGGTGGCTGCAGACAGCACAACAGCATTCAAATGCCCAGGAGCAAATGGCAGGCAGTAGCTTGACCGTCTGGGGAAGCAAAATCCAGGTACAAGGCAACTGAATGGCAAAACAAATGCAGAAATGCAAGGATGAAGGCTGCATAGCCAGCACTGCCCTTCTGCTAATGACTGACGTGGGAGAAGCACAGACACCAAATCCTGGTTTTCATCTCAGACACGGCTGCTTGGGAGCTGCAGTGAACAGATCCAGCCAAAAGCAGGCCAGGTCTTACTGGAAGACTTAACCCAACAGATGACTAGAAAAACTACAAAAACTACACAGCAATTTGTTAACTACCATCAGCCCCAACATAACAATTTTCCAGTATTATTTTGTTCCAGCAGCCATCTCTATTTTCTGTAATTCATTTGTTTTGAGTGCTATTGAAGGCCTTATGCTTTCTCTCCAGACCTACCCAGCTGGTTGAATAATTACAGGGTTTGTCTCCGATTCGTATTTTACAGGGTATGGATTGCCTCTGCAATGACTCTGCTGGTCCAGATGCTCCAGGCATGCCAGAACCATGCAATCACAGTGTAGTAGGTCTCAGTAACAATCTGATAGCCTGTGGTAGGCAGCATTTGAGAAATCAGAATTCTTCCATGACAATGCAGGTTTGGCTACCAGTACTTGACTGCTGTGTAGTCAACTTTTAAGGGGGCTGCAGGGAAGAATTTGAGGTTTTCAACTGAGCAACTCGAAGACATGGGTTTTCAATGCTGGGTCACTCATGCAGTCACACTTACGATACAGCAGCTCTGTATCAAACCCAGACCCCAGGTCTGCTGGAGATGGATTTTACCCACATAAAGACAAAAAAAAAAAGTCTGCATAGACACAGTGGAGGTGTGAGGTCCTAGAGGAGAGCGGGGAACAGAACGCAGCTCTGCAGTCCCAACTGCCTCTGACCACCAAGGCAAGTCTCCATGCCAGGTCTGGGAGCACCGAGACAGGAAACGCATTAAATACATAGGCCCTGAATGGAAAGGTGATTTTGTTTCCAAATGCTGTAAACAGATTTCAGGTAAGCAAAACACTGCAGCAACAACTGCCTCAAGGTTTGACTCACAGAAACTTGCTCTAGTTTCCACTGATACAGATTAGTAGATGGAAACCCAACTCCTGCCTCACTGTGGGGAACTGCAAAGTTAGTGTTATTAAAGCTGGTGAGAATAAACGTGCCTTGAGTCTCCTGGATGCACTAGATGTGGGTAAGTGAAGTTGTTTGGGTGCAGTACCTCAGCCCCTGGCACAGGCATGGGCTGCTCACCTGCAACCCCAGGGACAGGCTTACTTACACAATGCCAGATCCACACTTGTCACACATGGGCAGCTTCTGGGCATTTCCAATCGATGAGGCCACCTTTGTAGTAGGGGCTTTGACGCTCCTAAATCCAGTTGGTTTGGCAGGGTCTCCTGGGGGTGGAAGGAGAGTGCTTCAGAGCATGTGAGATGCGTGGCTCAAGGCTGTTCCTCCCAAGCAGATGCTCTGCTGGGGGCATGATATTCTTTAACCCCAGCTCTGAGGCAGGGATTCATGCACGGAAAGTGGGCAGGGATTTAGGGATGTGTGGGGAGGAAGGAGAAGAGGGACACAGCTGAACCTCAGCCCAGAAATGTGAGGGCTTGAGATGGTGGGCAATCAGATGAGAGCATTTTCTCATCTTAAAAGCCCATCAGACTTCAGCTGATGTGTCTCACATGCACAGATGCACAAAGCAAAGCAAAGCCCCAGCTTTGGCAGCACTGGAGTCTGCCTAATGTGTCCTGATCACACACTCAGGGTCAAGCTGATTCCCAGATTTGAGCTCAGAAAGAGGTGGGTGTTCCGGCAGGCTTGGGAGGACTGTCAAAGCCCTTTTCCAGTCTGCTGTCTGTTTTACAGTGGAGCTGGTTCCCCAAAGACTCCTGGAAGATTTGGTTAACCAACTCCTTCTTGCAGAGCCCTGGGACACTGGGGATAACCTTGCACTCCCCTGCTGTTGCATAGCGTGCTCCAGGTATCTCCCTATCGCAACTTCTCTGAGGCAGGGAATTCCTGCAGGGCCTTTGCAGGAGACATGTGCTGACCTGGATGCCTAAACCAGCAGTGGATCCTAGATGTGGGATACGAGGCAAGTGTTTAAATATCTGCAGGGAAAAAGGAGCCTTTTATAAAATGACACCAGTGATGGGACTAATCTATATGGCTTTTCCAAGGGGTTCCACACCAGTTAACAAGGGAAGGAGGCTGCTGAGATTCCCCTGATATATCACCAGAAACACCTTGGACTGTGAGGGACACTGATGAAACCCTTCTGACCAGTGTCAAACCAAGAGCAGGCTGACAATGGACATTCTCAATGCAAGGGGTGGAAAAACCCTCCAAAGACACACCCTGGTGACCAGCAAGGTCAGGGACTCACCACAGCCCAGGGCAGCATCACTGATAGAAGAGCTGAAAGAAAAAGCGGGGAACTGCCTACCTCAGCTGTGCGGCAGGTGATGCTGTGCTGGTTTGCCTTTAGGGCAGCCTTCAGCTCAGAGGTTTGCACCCAGGTCTGTGCAGATGCTGGTCCAGAGGTGCAAGTTCCCTAACTCTCCAAACACAGCAAGAACCACCTGCCCTCCAAGAGTTGCTGCAAGTGACCCTCACTGGGAAGCAAGCAGCAGCAATCACATTTTCAGACTCTTCCCTATCACTTCTGTTCACTCTCTTCGCCTCAACCAGCACTTTGCTCTTATCAGCAACATTGACAGCACATTTTCAAATCTCTCCTAATCAAACACCCACAGGAAACGCAGCATGTTCCACCCAGTGGAACACTCTCCACTTCTGAGTACAGGGTCAGGTCTTGAAAGACCAGCCGTGGTGCTTCCAAACACCCACACTCAGCCACTGTGTCTGGCCCAGGCTCTCAGCTGTGTAAGTCAGCGCAGCCCACACAGCAGCGATGCCCCAAGGGCCTTGTCCCAGCTGGGGCGATGGCTCAAGCTGCCATTCACAAGCCATTGCCTGGAGCCAGCCTGGGAGAAGGCGCCATCCGAGGTGCCATTTATCACACGGAACGATCTGACTCGCAGCAGCGTGTTTGATGCTGGCCCCGAGCAGCACGGCAGGCTGGGCCACGGGGCATTATCAGCTCACTGTGGAATAATGCCAGAGCCTATCCCGGCCCCGAGATCGGGCAGGCAAACCTTGTGCCAGAGAATCCCAACAATGCTGCAAATCTTCAAAGAAAGATAAAACAGAGAGGCTTTTGCTTCTTATCTTCTTCACCACTACTAAGCACAGGGGAGGACCTTGGCTTCGGGAAAAGTCCGGGCTACTCCTTCCATGCAGGAGCTGAACCCTGAGGGCGAGCTGCAAACACTCAATATTTAAAAGATTCTTTCAGGTAGGTATTTTAACAGCATATTCAAGATTCCATGATCCTGGTTTCTTTCTTCCTATTGTTTCCTTATCCTCTTAATTTTGCTGTTTCCCTACAGAACCCTCAGATCTACCAGCACTTGGCTGATCTGTTTCTCTTTGTGGTGAATATCTCAGCACCAGGATTTTTTTGGATTAAACTGAACTACCACTGCCAAGCTAATAACACAAAAGACAGAGTCTCAACTGGCCTAGGAACAAAAAAAAGGTCATTCTTGGAATTCTTTTCCCATTCATTTGTTTATTTTATTTTATTTTATTTAAGTGGAGAAGAGATTAGCCCCCAAATAAGTTAATTGGCTTTTTAATCTTAAACTCTATAACTCTGAACTGTACAAGTCCAGAAGTCAGATCAAGAATGCCAAGAAGAGCGAGTTTTCAGAGGTTAAAAGCCATGAACTGCTCACTGTAATCCAGCCTCTATATTTTTACATTCAGCTGCAGAAGGGGATACTTTTTCTTGTGTAGGGGGATAGAGATCAGAAGCACTAGGACTCACTGAAGAGCACTATCTTGTGATACCATCCAAAGTCTTGACTCTAAGATGGTCTTAAATCAGTAAATACTATCTTAAATGGGGTACAACTTAAGAAACTATAGGAGGTTTTGTAACTTTTAAAATTCCTTCTCGATAACTAAATGTTGCAAAGGTTTATTTCTGGAGCATTCACTCAATGATTAAGCAATGATATAGGCCCATAGACACTGAAAGTAACCAACGAGAGAATACAAAGGAATCAAATTAGTGACATGGTCTGTAGGTTTCTGAAGAAGCCACCTACACAAGCTACCTTGAACAACCAACAGCTAAAAGGAAAATAAAGTTTTAAATGTTACTCAGCCCAAAGAAGAGCAGAGGGGAAGAGCACACCAAGATCAGGTGTGCAGTAAGTACTCACCTTTCTCCTCTGACTCCAAGATCTCTTGCAACACGAGAAATGAAGCAGACTGTCTGGGTGGCTCATTTGACTCTTGATTCTCCTGCAGCATCTTGTAAACCTCAGATTGTTTGTCTATGGCAATGTTGCCTGAGGTCTGGTTATGCTGATCTAAACTGAGGAAGGAACAGAGAATCCTCTTGTTAAACAGATGAAAACTAAAACCAATCCCTCTAGCAAAACGTTCCCGATGCATCATATTACTGAAGAATGAACGTGCAAAGCACACCCACGACAGGAGGCCATGAACACAGCGGTGCTGGATGTGCTCAGGCGGGACTGGCACGCTGGGCTGTCAGCAGCTGCTCACCGATTGCCCCCGGCCAGGGTTCTCCCTGCTTCACAATTACCATACATTCCAGCAACTAAAACTTTCTGCCCAGGAAATCACAGCTTTGTTAACAGGAAAATAAAGAATTCGTGCGCTGGATGAGAATCCCACGTAGCAGCTGTGCCATCCACCCATGTTCCTTTCGTGTATAAACTACCTTATACTGCTACCTTACACCCCTGTGAATCTCAAAGTTTATTCCATTAAAAAGAAATCTTTGCAAGCAATATGAATTGCTTATAAATGTCACCCTCACACAGTAACAGCTGTAGGACCCAAAGAGAAGATTCTCTGATTGGCAGTAATTTAGTCTGGTTATCAAGTGAGTGTTACTATATCCATTTTCTAGGTGGAGGCTCTGAGCCACAGCCCATTTACAGTATTTTACTAAGGTTAATGAGCAGGTCAAGGGCAGAGATTTCTGCCGGCTTAGGCTAAGCCCTCAATGCAGCTGCCCCGAGGTGCTGCTGCCACCCCTCATGTCATGAGGGCCTTGCATCCTGGACTTTAGAGCCCAAGGTGCTTCAGGGGCAGCTTTTCACAGTGCAGGGTCACGGAAAAGGTGGTCACTGTGCCACTGGAAGGGTCTTTGGGGGTAAAAAAAGAGTCTGGACGCAGTACCTAGGATATTCTCCACATGCAGTGGGTAGAGGATAGGTTTAAACTGCAGGAGGAGATTTAGAATAGCCCTTGGGAAAAGCTTTCCAATATGTCTATTGACACAAATACCAGAGGAGATTGTTGTGGACAGGTGAGGAACCTCCAAACTAAAGGATCTGAAAATAGTCTGGACAAATATACAGTGGGAATTATTCCAGTCAATGGTTTAAATTGCCAAATGCTGGACTAAGGGATGGACTAAAGGACACAGGAAGTTCCTGCCTGCCTTGTGTTCTGTAGCTGCAGCAGTAAAACATACACGATAAAATGAAATAGCTGACAAATGTCCTCTGATAGCTCAATTCTATAATGTAGTCTTATAAATGTAAATGGTCTACTTGGTTTCACCATTCTTGCACTCTGTGGTTGCATGAAAAGTATATAAACATCCTGAGGTTCAGACTAAATTGCAGAGGGAAATCTTTTTCTTGACGAGGCAACTGCATACTTTCCATGCCAAGGACCTATTGAGTCATCCGGGAGTCACTCTACATAATAAATTCTTCAAGCATCAGAAGTAAAATCATCACATGAGTTATAAAATGCTATTTCCATAAAAAGAATTTCATAAAATGTTTCCATCTTTAGCAATTTTCAGTGGAGCATGAAGCACATTAGACATGCAAGCAGTTAAACCTTTGAAGCCTGAATCTCAGTTACTGAGGCTTCTTACCCAAAATAATCATGTGCCTTCTATTAGACAGAAGATGTCCCATGCGCCACATTACATTCATCTCACGTAAATTCATATACTCCCACTGCTCTATCCACCCATAAAAACATTATGCAAGAAGTCTTTCATTGCAGTTTCCATACTAAGAATGTTTCAATAACATGCATCCAAAAAACAGAGGCTAAATAATTTTAAAAAGCATTAGAGCAAAACAAAGCCATCACATTTCAACCATGCATTGTGGCAGTGCGAAACATACAGATCAGCTCTCCCAGTTATGCACCCTATACATCCACTTGCATATACGAAACTTCCAAAAGGCTATAAAAAACGTCAAACCCAAATTCATACCAGCAGAGTAAAATACCTCAAACTGTCAGGGCAGAAGGCTATGCTGCTTAAATTGAAAAACCTCTCCAAAAAGCATATGTATCTTTTGAAAGGGCAAGGCCACAGGCACAGAAATTGTACCTGCAAGATACTGAGTCTCTGTATGTCAGCTGATTTTTGGCACCTCCTGTTACACAGGTACTTTATCTGCAGCAATCACCAGCAACTGGTGTCCTTTTCCATGCACACAAGTTCCCTCATGCAGAAACTTTGTAGGGAACAACCCCAACAACATTTATCGGGTGTTAGACTTACACAACCATTACTGGATCTCATTGCTGCTACCGTGGGCAACTTGCAACACTGACTGACTAATACTGGACCACTGAGCCTTAAATACTGGCAAGAAGATGGTGATAAAAACCATAAAGACAGAGCCTTGCACAGAATCTCCAAAAAGTACAGTTTATTTTTTACTAATGATATTTTACTATTTTATGCCAGCCTATGTTGCAATGTTTACAAGGGTCTCAAGGCTACAGGAAGGCCCACTGCTTGGAGCACTCCCTTTTGCCATTAAACAATTGCTGATGTCTGGGGGTGCTTTGTAAGCACTATCAGCTCTCCAGGCCAGCACAGAGCTGGCAGCGTGACCACTTCTGGTGTGCATGGTACTGACTACAAGCCAGAGCACTGACTTACAGCAAGTAACTGCACTGAGTAACAAGGCAGGAGTAAATCCTCATCTTCCCAGTATCTCTTGGCTCCTGGCACATGGCAAAGCTTGGCTGTGTGGGTCCAGGGGTGAGGACAGCAGCTTTTCTGCTTTGAAGTACATGGTTCCCATAAGGGAACTGTGAGCAGTTCAGGAGCCATGAGATCTGGCTGTGTCCTTTTCTGCCCCATGGAAGCCCTGGGATTGACCACTGTCCTGGGCCACATGTCACACAGCTGCAAGCTGCTTGGTCACATAGCAGAAGGCTCACGATTCATCCTTGACTGGACCCCTCCTGCGAGATAGACAAACATGCTTTCTGTTTCACCCTCCTGACACTGAAGTCCTCCCTGTAAAACCTGGAGGCTGTCTCCTAGAGGCAGGGGCCAGAGGCTTCCCAAGTACCACAAAGGAGACATCAAACAGCACCCAGGCCTTGTGATGCTGAGGCTCACAACAGATCCTGCAGACCTCAGGGCATGCTGAGCATTCTCCACTCCCTCGGGCAGAGGCTGCCTGTGCTGCAGCAACCTCGGCAGACAAGCGGGCAGGAGTAGGAACACAGACTGTCCCTCCATGTGCTGGTGCCTGTCAGACTGCTCCAAACTCATGAGTGTTGTCAGCCAAAGATGGAGACTGTGGGTACCTGCTTCAGCCTGAAATGGAACATGCTCAGCACACACCCATGGCCAGTGAAACAAAAGAACAAAAGACTGGCAGCACCTGTCAGTCACAACAAAAGTTATTTCAAGTGCAGGATAAACACCAGCTTTCAGGATAAAGCGCTCTCCTATCCTCAGCAAACCCATCTGCTGCAGGTGGCTCCTCCAGAAAAGCCACCAGCTGCTGTCAGGTGCCGCTATGTGGGCGTGCAGGGGGCAATGGACATACTAACAGGCTAAAAACACATTTTGGTGCTTCCCAAGGTGTTGGGCACAGACATGAGGCAGAGAAAGCTCCTGTGAAGAGTCATGCACTAACGTTGGGAGGGTGAAATGTAAATGCTGTTTTCTTGTGACCGGACAATGCCATGAGCCACAGATGGGGACAAGGGACTCGTGGACACCAAAATGCAGATGAACAGATGTGTTGAGCAGGCTGCAGAGGCTGTGGGCAGGTTACCTGGGGAAATCAGGACTAATAGAAGAGATCTGCCCCTGCAGGGTGTCCATGATGTTGCTCTGCGAATAGAGCTGCAGGGGAGAATTGAACTGCACGTGCAGCACTTTGAGTCCCGGCACCTCCACTTCCACAGGGCTGTTGGGGCAGACCCGGGCCGCGTGCTTCAGCTGCTCAGGCCCCACTCGGACCTGGCTGGGGCCGGAGGAGGTGCTGTGCCTGCGCCGCGGCTCGGAGCTCTGCAGAGGGTCATACACGGAGGCGATGGGAGCCTGCATCGCACCCACCGGCGATGGGTGGCTGCCGGCCCACACGTCCACACGGGCAGTGTGAGGTGGGGTTGTTTAAGGTTTGTTTGGGGTTTACATTGCCAAATTGAGGGGAAAATGCAGAGGAGGAAGAAAGGAAAGAAGAAAGAAATTAATGAAGGACAAAGCCAAATACTTCAAGCCATCAAGCAGCTGCAGAATACTGTCTGAAGGACACACCACTGAATACACAACTTTATAGGCTTCTGTCTTAATGCTGTGCCTCTGGTCTCACACTCCAGGTGTGTCCACACAAAAACTAAAAAGCAAGCACTCCACTGATAAGCAAATGCATGGGTTGTAAAAGCAATGAAGAAGTGGCAGTAGGGATTTCATTATACACTAACTCCCTGTGCATACACTTATGGTCCCACTGTCCAGACAAGGAATGCCACCTCCAGTGCTGCTCTTCTCAAAGCTAGCCTGGGCATCCTACTGAGAAGAAATCTCACCTCCCATCCGAAACCAGATGTGCTCAGCAGGGGGGCTTCTGCCTCCCCATCTGCTTTGTGACATCAAATCTGGTGGAGATATTTGCTTTTATTTCTATGCATACTACAGCCCTGCATTTATACCACACACCCTCTAAGGATGAAGCATGGACTAGGTCTCCAGTCATGTCACCATGTGCAGTGCCAGGACCAAGTGCTGGGTTCAGATAGGCTGTGTATCTACAGGGTGCAGGATGGGGAAGCAGATAAATGTCAGGTAAATCCAGAGCAAGGTCAGCCATGTACCAAATAACTCAGCAAAACAGATGGGCCGGAATTTAAAGGCAGCTGGAAGGGTGTGTGAAGGGAGAACCTAGACATCCTGTGCTTGTGCACTGGGGAGACTACAGTGGGTTTTTAATGGCAGGCTGAGGTCCCTGGCTGCCCCTGAAAACCAGCAGTAATTCATTTGCTTTTGATGACTCTGTAAACAAAAGCATATTAGCATCAAAGTCTCATCCACCGTTTCTCCAGCATTCCTTTGCAACTTGCTGTGTTTCAGCAATGAAAAGATGAAAGAGATGCCACATGTCCTAGATGCAGCAGGGCTGGCAATGGACCTTTTCTGCTAGGAGGAGCAGAGTGAGCTGCAACCCTAGAAGGAACCCACCTCTTTGCTGATCCCTGCAAGAGAAAGGGATCAGCTGCAATTTTCCAGCCAAATCTACCTGGCTTCCAGGGAGCCCTCTCACATGGAGGGGACTCCAGACTAGACCAGAGATGGTATCTCACTGCCAGATGGTCCCTTCAGGTTAATGCGAAGTCAGATTTTCCTTGTCCTTGCTCTGCTTTTGCCCAGCCCCTGAATGAGGCTGCTGAGTCTACCAGAAGCAAATGAAGACCAATCTGTCACCTCATCTGCCAGCTGCAGCACTGTAACTGCCTAGAAGGGACCATGCTGCAGACAGGGCTGCCAATGCAAGGAGCTGGTTTCAGTCACGGGCAAGTTGTCAGGCTTGTGTTAAACCACAATCAGGTCTTTGTACCCTGCAACAGCAGAGGCTGAAGTTACTTTTGTCTCCTCATTCTCAAGTCAGAAATTTAGTCAAGTATTACCAAAAGCACTGGTCTTCCAGCTTTTATTATAAAAATAGCCAAAGCCTTCCAGGCAGTTTGATATTGGCTATGCAGAGACTTAGGGCAGTTAAGCAACCTGACCATCATAGTCAGAAAACTTTCAGATAGCTCCTGGTTTATTACCTCCAATGAAAAATAGGGGAACTTTGAAAATCTAGGATAAAATAATGTCTTTGGTGAGGCTCAGTTGCAAACACAAAAATGAACAGGCCCTTTTAAGGTTGGGACCCTTTCTAATCTCATACACAAAACCCCTCACACAGGAATGAATGTTTCAGCTACTTTTTAAAACTCCTGTGAAAAGCAAAGTTTGATAATAAAACACAGAAATATCCGAACCGAGGCAGAGCCTGTCTATGAATCCCAGGCCAGCTGGGAACAGGGACGGGTGTGCTTCTCGCACTAGCTGGTGCCTTTCCTGCCCAGCATTGCAGCGAAGCTGGCACAAAACACTAACTTTAGGAAGTGCTTGTAACAAGCTATCAGGCACCTGTTCAGACCAGCGGGCTGGTATGTCATGCTGAACGCACGCGGAAACTGCGTCGGTCTCTGCTAAACAAAGAAACACAACAGCATTAATTTCAGGTCTGCACCTCATGAAACGTTCCCCACGCCTCCGAGCCCTGTCCCTGGGAACAACATTCACGCTTGTGCCTCTTCTACTTCCATTGTCCTGAAAAAGAGCTTTTCTTGGTTTAACAAACTGGTACCCTTGCAGGGATCTCCTGAAGCTTTGCCCTAGAGGCCCAGGGAGGGAGGGGAGGTGAGGGAGGTACTTACGGCTTGGTAGGCTCCAGGGCCCCAGGTGATGTTTTTGTCTCCACTGCACTGTTGAAGGTCTGGATGTTCTCTGAGGAGTAGAGGCCTGCCGGGCTGTTGTACTGAGCAGTGATCACCCTGGGGGCAGAAGCTGTGGCAGCAGTGAAGGGCACTGCACTGCGATTGTGTGCACTTCCTATGTGCCTTATTTCCTGCATGCAAAGGAGCAGAGGCAACAATCAGAGGTGCTCAGGCATGCAGGTGGACGTGACAGGGCAGCCCCACAGCCACTGCAGTGGTGGCCTCCATGTGTGGTCTCAGCTGAGGAGCAGGTGACCACGACCACCAAGGCAAGTGAGCATCCTCCACATGGCATGAGGGCTCATCCTGGATGGCTTCAGGATGACCTTCAGGACATTTCAGAATTGATGTACTGGGAACATAAGAGCTCAGAAACACTGCCAGAGCTATAAGCTCAAGGTGCCACACACCTGGGAGCTCCTGCAAGCCTACAAGTAAGCCACCAACTTTCTCATGCAGGACTACAGATTTTAAGCATTCCTTGCAATTCCTGAGAGCAAGGTTGATTTCTATGGAAAAGCAAAGATGAGGGGCAGAAAGAGGAGCACTTCTCAATGATACCTGAAAGTTTGGCTTTCTTTAGATAAGACAACCCAAAAAGAAGGGATTTGTCATTACTACAAGTGCTCTGGAGTGTCTCTGCTGCTTCAGCTAAGACAGGGGTTCACAGCTGTCTTGGATGAACAACTTTGGAATTTCTGGACAAGAAAATCCACAACAAAGGTGTGAAGATGACCATTGTTAATACAAAAGATTGTCCACAGGCAGTGACAGCTAGCTTTCAGCAACTTCTTCAGTGTCAGAATACCAAATATCACCCAGATGTTCTGGGTTTGCTGCAAACTGGAGGCTTCCAGCAGTAGTAGTGTATACTTAGAAACACAGTCTACAGTCTAATAGGAAAAGGGGGAAATCCAAGTTAAATAAGACTCGAGCTAAGAGTCTTCTTAACCACAGGAAGTGCTAACAAAAATGAGGACATTTCTAAGTCCCATGACCAGTTCAGCAGGCTGGGAATTGGCAGCCTTGTGGCAGAGATAGCAACATCCAGGGCTTATTTCTCCCCAGAGAAGATGCTTGACCAAAGCAAGGAGAAAGTATAATTGGGCCTCACTAGAGAAGGCATAAGAAAGGACTAACAGCCGCAGAGGTGGCTGAGATATCAAGGACTAAGAGATTGCACCAAAACATGATTTTTGAAATGTTTCAGCCAGCCATAGAAATTTGGCATGGCTTCAATACAGGGCTAACAGCCAATGGCACAGGATGAAATGGGGCACTTCTCGGCATGCTAGGCCCATGGGTCCCAGCTCTAATTAACAACTAGTTCCCACTCCCACTCTATACAGGCACTGACTTCCACTGCAATGACGTGAGCTTTTACTGCCTGACGAACATCTCACACATTTGTTTGATACAGATATAGTTATAGGATAAACACTCATTAGAAAAAAGTATGACTTAAATCCCCCTACGGATTTTTCTTTAAACCACTTTTTTGTCTCCAGACTTCCTTAGGCAGCTGGCTAGCCTTCCCAGACTGATAGATGGGAGTCATCTCACTTCATGGCATTCGAATGCTATTTATGGCATCAAGCAGAGCATAGGATCCCTCAGAGAAGAGTGGCATGGATCCAAACGCCCTCATGAGTTACGAGCCATTTGAAATCAGTGGGGTAGCTCGAGATGTTCAGGTGTGGAGTGATGAGGCTGCTCTCCCACGGCTTTCTGGCCAATATGTATGGTTGTTAGCCATGCAGCTTTCCCACACACCAAAGGAAAAAAGACCCTGGAGTAATTAGCTAATCTCTTTTTGTTGCAATCTCATTCAAACTACATAGCAGAACTTGCAAAAATAGTCTTTCTCATGGCAAAACTGTGGATTTTAGCAATAAAAACAAAATTTACTTCAGCCTGTATATCAAACCATGGGGAACAGTTATCTTATATCAACACTAAATATACATGGTACCCCACCATTCAGAGGCCATGAGTGGAAGAGGGTTATAGATGTGCACATAAATCGTTGGTTTCATGAAAGACTGAGGCAAAAGGTTTAGGCTAAGGCGGTTATATTCTTAAGTCAAATAGGTTCATCAAAGTTGAAATCACATCACAACATGCATTGTGGAAACATTTAAGCATTAACCAAGAATTAAAGAAAGGGAAATAATTTACAGTTTGGTTGTGTTTTTTTAAATTCTCGTTTCCTAAGAAAGTAAGGTGTCTCAATTACATACCCAACATGCCCATGGGCATGTTGAACCTTTCAGTGTGTCAGCCACATCAGTTTGACAGTGATGGAGGCCTCAAGGATCCTTAACTTCCTGCAGGTGTTGAGAAAATAGGGCAGCTCTATGGAGAAGAGAGACTGACTTCACATTAGTGCCTTGACTCCAAGAACTGCAACATACACTCCAGCACAGAACCCATACAGGAGCTTTTGTCCTACTTCTGGCCACCAGGAAGGTTTTCTGCTGTGTAGTAACACCAAGACCATAAGCCAAGCTTTCAAAAATATTGGGACATCTGCGGGAGCTCTCAGGTGTATACAGGTCACTGATTATAATGGAGTTTATAACAGTTAAATAGAGAAATTGGTGCAGAAGCTGGTGTCTGAAGATTAGAAAAATCCCATCTGGAGAACAGCACAGAAGATGAATAATCCAAGAGTCTACAGACAAGTATTACAAGAGCAGTAGCATTATAAAGGGCATTTGGATAATCCAAATTCTCCAGCACTTCCTATTACACCATGCTGTTCTTTCTGCTTGAGCTGTGGAAGGAATTTGCAAAGAACAAGTGCCTTCACGATCCCAAGATCAAAAGGTAATGTGTTCTCACCATCAAATATATTTATCTAGGGATTTTCCAGGGCCTGTGCTGTGCAGCAGTTTTGTTAAAGCCCCAGCTCCTGGAATTGTGTTTATGTGACAGTCTCTCACTTAATACTGGAAAAAAAATCAGATAAGTGACACTCACAAAAACTTGTCCACCAGCAAGCAAGTGGAAAATGTTAATGCAAAAATCCAGCTATGCTGTGCATATGTGTGGAGACAGCACTTGGTTTATGCATTTGAGATGCCTAGGGTTTGCAGCATCTCTAAGGCTGTGGCAATCCCAGGACCAACACAAGGAAAAGGGGGAAGTAGCATTCAACAGCATCCCTGGCTGGAGCACAGACGGCAAGAGTAGTAAGCAATGGTCTGTTTGCAAAGGCAGAACTGGCAGTCAGCTAAAAGAACGTGATCTTATCCAGTCAGGACATGACCTGCTCTTTCTTTGAGAGTAGTACGGAGCAGTGTGATTGATATTAGATCTCTTCAGAGACACCTTCTGTTGGCACCTGCAGGCAGAACTGGAAGCACTTGCCTCACTCTCTCTGCAAGCTGTGGCACTACCTCAGTCCCCTTATGCCAGCCCTGTCAGCAGCAAGCAGGGATATCAGCAGTGGTTATTTTGGTCTGAAGCTGGGGTATGGAAGCTCCCAAGCTACCAGGTAGGATATTCAAGAGTGTTATTTTACCACTATAAACTGATACCACGATAGTTGAATTGCTTTGTCTGCACAGACATCAGCCTCGCTCCTCTCCTTCCTTTGCAGACATTATGTTTCCAGAGGGGCCAGCAGAGTGACTAGACCAAGCTAAACTAGATTAGCAACTGCACAGACTTCTCTGCCAGCTGCTTCTGAACTCTCACTTCACTTTGAAATTGAAGCCATTCCTTCAACAGCCCCCTCCCTATCTGAAACTACCCGCTCTATAAGAACAAACTCCAAGTGGCTTTGGAGCACAACCCCACATGCTCCCACTGCAAATGTCCCCATCTCACAGAAAAAAGCTATTTTTCAATCCCAAGGACAAACGACACTTGTAGAACCCTAGCTTCAGGTCAGATGTGCACATCTTCTGCCAGAGGAGTTTTCTGGGTGCCGGCTGTTAGTGGCAATAGCCCTCTCCAGGGGCAGATGGGGCATGGCTGTGTGCTGCAGGCACTGCAACACGGTCATTCTAGATGGGAGCTAAGGGGTCCCACTGTCACCACCACAGCCCACCCAGCACAGAGCTGCCAGCAAAGGTGCCAGGCTGTGAGGATGGGGAAAACATCCCTGTGCTACGGCAGGAAGCAGATCAGCATTTCCTACTGCACCAGCTGCAGGCTGCATCATGGGGAATTATCTGGGAAAACAATGGCCCCTTCCTCTCTCTCATAGGAGGCCATCCTCAGCGATGCTGATGTCCAGGCTGTGAAATCCCCACAGCTACATCAGCTGCCTGGGGCCAGCCAGTGGCTTGTGGCATGGGTGTCTGCTTCCTCCTCACCAACACTTGACTATCGGACCTGTTTGTCCTGGGAATGGGGGCATGCGACTCCAGGGAAATTCCCAGCTGTCAGATAGACAGATAGCCAGCCAGCCCAGGAAGTACCATCTCCATCAGCTGAGCTGGGACTCATCCTATGCAGCATCTAGACACCTCCATGGCCTCGTGCCCTGGAGCAGGTTGGGAGCCGACTGGAGTGCGGGGGAGCTCGTGGGTCCCTTCCACCCTGCAGTGACGTGGCCAAGGCCATCCTGTGTGAGGCCTGTACTGACCTCACCACCACCAGAAACAGGAAAAGTCTGGAGGCTTTTTGTACTCACTAAGTAAACTAAACCAAGATGTGAGGGGTCAGACAGCCTCTCCCATTAAGTGGGGTTTTCCTCTCCCCACAACGTGGCCTGAAGGCATCCAGCTGGGCTAGGCCCTCATAGGTCCTGGCTAATTCCCTGCTGCCACCGAACCTACAGCACCCTCATTCCCCGGCTTGCCTCCTGCCCCTCCCCAGGCTACCTCCCTGCAGTCTCTGGAGGAAAGAGAGCTCAAACATGGAGCAAGGGGCTGCTTGAAGCCAAAAACTAGTTTCAGGTGTGCATAGCAGTGATTTACAGACTGGCCAGATCTTGGAGTCGGGGGATTCACACTGACCTCATGTCACAAACTAAAAAACAAAACAAAACCCACAAAAAAACCCCACCCCCAAAAAGCAGCACTCAGACACTGCAATTGCAGGGAAAAGCAAAAGCCCCCACAGGCCCCTTGGAGCAGCCAAGTGAACTGGCAAAACTTGCTGCCTCACAGGGCCTCAGAAACGTGGTATGTTTTTGCATCCCAAGTCAGAGCCCAGAAGCTCAGGACAGGCGATGCTGGATTGCACACCTCGAGAGCCACGCCACAAGGAAACAAGATTAAACATTTCTCAGTACAAATGTTTACTCAGCTCGAAGAAAACCAGCCCCTGTCCAAACCTCAGAGAGAGAGAGTGCTCTGGTCCTGCAGGCAGTGAAGGAGAGCAGAGACCAGCAGGCAAATGCTTGAGCTCCATCCTTGTCCTTGCAAAGCCACCCAGGGAGCAAAGGCCGTACTCATGACCAGCTGGTGTGTCTGGGGGGAGGCTGCTCGTGCCAAACACACAGCAACAGCTCAGGAGAGGGCATCTTCATGGCAAACTCTACCCCATGCTATGTTTCATCAGCTGCGATCACAAGTATTAAGAAATGCCTTTACTTTCACCTCTCCCTCTGTTATTGTTTGGGGTTTTTCAGCTATGGAAAGATCTTTTGTAATGCTTTGAAATCTGATTAAAAATTAGGAAGGGCTTGGGGTTTTGTTATTGTAGGGGGGTAAAACAACAAGACTAGCTTCCCACATCCTCTCCTTCCAAGTCCCTGACACATTCCACACCCATGCAGTAACGCCTTTTAACCAAAACCAGCAGGTCGCGATATGCCAGCACAGTTCCCAGTCTCAAACAGTGTTGTTACTTTATATACCTATTGCTTCATGCATTGCCCACACATGCACAGCCTTATCAAAGGCCAAGCCAGCCACACACCCAGTTTCTATAGCCCCCGCCTGCTTCGTATCCAAGGAAATAAAATACACAAGACGGAAACAATGACATCACTCTGCAAGGATAAGGATGAGCATAGGACAGACACTTTTAAGAAGTTTTGGGAAGACAGAAGTGGCTGTCTGTTTCTCTCATCCTAAAAATACACTGATTCACCCTCAGAGCTCCTCCAGCTGCTAACCTCTGTCTGAAGGTTATTTCTATTAAAAAAAAAAATCCTTACATTTGAAAGCCCTTACTTTTTGTGATTAAGAAGAGCTGAACTATCTATCTCGAACTATAAGTTTTCACTGACATTCTCAAGGTCTGATGTTAATACTTGTGCCTTATTGCAAATGGAGTATATAGCCTTCAGGGAGCTGGACAAGTTTTTGGAGACAGTCTGAGTACTGATTGCCCTTGAAGCTGGATTCTCTCAGCTTTTTCCCTACATTAGCTCACTCAGCAAAAACGGAGACCTGGACCCCACCAGCATCTGTGCCTCACAAAAAAAAACCCCAAACCAAAACAAAAATACCCAAACAAACAAAAAACCAAGACAGAGCCGAGGTCTGACAAGACCTGGCACAGTCAGAGGATATAGAGTTTTATTGTTTATATTACCAAGGGGCAATATAGCCCTGCACATGGGTACAGATCTTACTGCCTGGCCCAAGATCACCAGAGGGCACAGCTGACTTGAAGTTATGCTGGTCTCTGGTCAGTATCATAAGCATTAAAATTACCTTAGTCACCAGGTAACTTGTTCTCTCTTGTGGTGACTGCTTTTCTCAAGAGACATTAAGCAGAAGGGAGAGGCAGACATGTTATTTTAGTCTTTCCCACTGTTGTGAGGAAAAGCTCTTGATGGGAAAATGCCACTGAGCAATCACTCTTAGGATCTGGGTTAGAAGTGCAAGTGAACTAACTGAGTAAATATGCTAAGAAGACTGTCATTTCCTTCCTCTAATGTTGCCATGGGCACCAAAACAAAGCTAGGTCAGCTGCTGAGCCATCACCACCAACAAGCTGCTGCACCTTTTGATGAAATGCAATTTTGTCATCACTCTTGCCTCAGTTTAAATTAATTTAGAAGGATAAGGATAATGGCAATGAAATAATAAGAAGACTGTAGCTCTTTCATGAGCAAAGATCAGCTTAGACAAGGAAGTCAGTCTTTGGACTCAGGACTTCGGGGAATGCATGGGAGGTTGTAGAATGCCTTTTTATTTTCCAAAGGCAAATAAAAGTATCTTGAACATACATTCCAAGTAAGGGAAAACACTTTCACAGGCATGACACAGCATGTCACCAAATATCAGCCTCTAAAAGGACTAAAGCAATAAACAAACAGTCCATTTCAAATGGGGTAAAAAATGTGTAAGCAGGGATCTTAAAATATGTAGCTAGTCATAGACAAGCTCTTAAGCACTGGTTCCTGAGACAGACTGAAAACTAAGTTATTTTGCAATATTTTTTGCAAAGATCTAGTAGCTACATCAATAAAATAGGAAGACAAAAAGAAAGTGGACAAGTGTGAAAAATTTCTAAGGTACCAAAGGTAGGAGAGGCAACATCTAACAAACTAATTCTAAAAAAGATGGTAATATATCTGAATAAATTGATTTCTACAGCAAGGGTTTTGAAGACTTTTTTCTTTTGAGCCTGAAGTAAGGCTGTTCACATGTATGATTTTATGTCTGCATTCAAAGGGCTATGTGCAAAGCCAATGAGAACATTGTCAGAGGACCCTGGACCAGGACTTAAACAAACCACTTGGACTCAGGATGTCCTATTTTCTTTGGTAAGTGAATTAGTAAGTGTTCTGCACTAGACTATTGCCAAGAAAAGCAAATATACTGTTTTCATTGGCCAGCAAGTTAAAAAAAACCTGAACAGCTCAGCACTGCCTTCGAAGATTCAGCTCTACTCAGAGCTTCAACCAGTCCTGCTGGAAAAATGAGATCAGCATCTTTGTGGTAAAATTCATAGCAGTTTGTCATGCTGGTATACATACACATAGCATCTTCTGCACTCTGCTACTCCTGATTTGCAGCAGGCCTGGCCAAAACCCCTGATGATGCTGCAAAGACAGAGCCCCAGAGCGACTTGGCCAACAGTTGCCACATGCTCTGGCAGGAATCAGCATGCTCTTCTGATTTCACGCTCCAAGCAGAAAGACTTCACTACAAAACTTACTTGCTGTAGTCAGCTACTGAGGAAGGAAATGGGAAAAAACCCCACAACTTTATAACTTTATGGTATTCATGACACTTTGGCACAGCAGATTAGAATGTTCAGGCACTGTTATGCCTTAAGAGTAAACAGGAGCTTGTGGTTTGGAGACATGATACATCTCCCCTCACATTGCTGAATTCCCGTTTGAGTATGCAGCAAGCAAAGCCCTTTAAAGTTAAGCCCAGTGCTCCGAACAGTAGCAAGCCCCATTCACATACGCAACTGCGAATAATTTAATCTGCTTTAATTTAAAGGAAGGGAATAAGAAGAGGCAAGACTTCTCTGAGTTTAAATGTTCCTTTCTCATCAGGAAGTAACTCTTCTAGCATCAGCTATCAAAGGGGTCAAAGCGTAATATTTAGGCAACCATTGATTCTTAGTACAAGATTAAGACAATAGTCACTGCTCAGACATAAGCTCTGTAACATGAATTTCTCCACACTCAGTTGTACATCAAATTCTCCTGCTCAAGTCAGTTACAGGATGCTACCAATAAATCCAGTTGTACTATACTTACAAACTAGCAGTATCAGGATATCTATCCAATGGCCAGAGCTAGAACCAGGACTAAGACTGAGGTTAGGGTTTAGAAGGGGATGTGCTCCACCACCAGCATTACTGCTAAATCCTGACCATCTATCCAGGCTGGACTGGGGGGAAAAGTGTGGTGGGGCAGTGAGTGACAGAGGGGTAGTAGGCTTCTTGTTGCAGTTAACTAAAATTAGTGAGCTACTTTAAAATCCTGCTTTGAGCATGTGTTGTGTCTGATGTTTAATTCTATGGCATTTAGCTAAATTCTTGCTAATGGCTGCATTGGGAAATTGGTCTCTAGGATTGAGTTTCCTGCTGAATTAAATGACAGCTCTCTGCATCCTTGCAGCAAAGCCTCAGTGCAGACTCTGCCCTGCTCCTTTGGCAAGACATAGCCCCCAGGTATCAAGGTTGAAGCAGAGGCTTTCTAAAACCTGGGCAGCAGAAGACACAGACCAGACTTCAGCTCAACAGTGTCACAGATAGGTGTCACCACATGGCTTCAGCTCAAACTAAGTCCAAATAGCTCAGTCTCACACTGTGCCTTGGCAGAGTTATGAAATACCTGGAGAATGCTGCACCAAATTCTTGGGCCAGGCAACACAGAGCAGCTTGACGTGAAAGAGAACATGGACAGATCCCAGGCCAAGGTCTGGGAAGGGTGTTGCTGCACGTGTGCTGCTTTAGTCTCAGGTCCTTTCCAACTGAAACAGCCACATTAGTGCTTAATTAATTGCAGAGTCAAACTAGTTTTATAATCTACTTATTTTGCTAGAAAGACTCACATGGGATGTGTGCTTGGCCCAGAATCCACTGGGGCCATGTCACTGCCCCAATGAAAATCCAGAGGAATGCCACTGATTTTAGTATAGTTATTATAGATTTTTTGCAGTGTAATCCTCTAAATCTAGCCCAGGTGATGCCTTTGCACAGATTGCTGTTATTACTACATTTACTTGACAGAGGCAGCAGACCAATGAAGGATGTCAACAGGTTACAAAATCAACTTCCTAGACAGAGGCTGCATGATCTGCCACACAGATAAAAATATAAGATGCTGGTGTATTTCTCTTCCACTTTCTCCACAGCTAGACTGCTAAGAGCTTACAAGAGTAAGAGAAAAATATCCAAACCAAACCAACAGAAAACACTAAGAGTGAATAATATTCCTCACCCCTCAAGTCTTTTCTATCAATGAAAACCAACTATCTTGCCACAGTAGCAATGATTTACAGAGTGACACCTCTACAGTGTCTTCTGTGCCCTCTGGTAGGTGTGAGCATGCAGGTGGCAGGAGACACCTCTGACCCAAGCAGGTTACCTTTGGCATGGCACCCAATTAGCTCTCCACAGCAGCAGGCTTCTCACCACGAGGGAGGGAGTCCGTCTCTCAAGGCCTCCAAGGGCCACATGATGTCTTGATAGTATGGGGCATGATGCTATCCCCAACATGATTAACAGAGTAGCATATGCTCAGCTCCTTGGAGGATCAGGCCCGGACTTCTCTCACGGGAGTAAGAGGGAATAAGAGCAGATAGTTATTCCACTACTTACCTGTGGCTCAGAGGCCAAATTCATCTTATAAGGATGTGTCTTTCCCTCCTCGTTTACAAGTGGTGACCAGACTTTTGACTCCGTTCTGCAACACACAAATTTTGAATAGTTAATCTGTTTTCATCAGTGAGCACTGTTACTGTTATTAAAAGACTCAAAGTTCATCAATTTCTCAAGCATTTTCACAGTCTCTCATATATAGCACAATCCACATCAGGAGGAATCTAGACAGCCTCATTTTAGGTACATAGTGTAGGTGGCTTAGATATATGAGGTCCTTGGAGCAAGACAGGAGTCAGCAGTGACTGTCCTGGCTTATCCTTTGTGACTCCACAGACAACACATCAGGCATGGGCTCCCACCCAGGCTGTCAAGCTGGGGGTCATCCAAAAGCAGAAGCTGGAGATATCCCTTAGATGCAGGTCCCTTAATTAAGTGGGACAATTCAGATTGCTATGTGTTTCAGCTTTTCTGGGTAGCCAGGAAAAGGAATGATTCTTGTCTGTATTGACTATACAGAGAATATTTTGTTCTTGAGGTTGGACTGCCTTGGAGATAAGCTAGAAATATTTTTTTCATTTGGGTCTCTGGAATTTTCTTCTTATTTATAGTGGTATCCATGTTGAACAAACAGAAGCTTTTGGGAATGATGAAAAAAAAAAAAAATCCCAGCCTGCAATGGGACTAAGAACTGAGATGACCTCATGTGACAGAGAGAGTCTATGTAACCTTTACTGGTCTGTGCTCTGACCCAATTACTCACAGTAGTCTGAAACACAAGTCAAGATCTACAACTAAAACCAACTGCTTTTACCATCATCATTGTGGAATTTTGCTATGTCCCAAAGAATGACAAACAAGTGGTGAGGAAGAAGTGGAGTGCTTGGATTTGCTTGAAAATACATTGTGGGAAACATATGGTACCTACATTTCTCAGAAATAAAGACAGTAGCTAGCACCTCAGACAGATTAAAAAGTGCCACTTTCCCCAAACTTTTTAATAGTAGGGAATGAGTGACTGCAGTATTGTTGAATGAAAACTGCTCTTCAATGCTAAACATTGCATCATGAAGCAACCAGATGGCTGATGAACTCTTAGGATGAGGTCTGAAAACCATGTCCTGCCCTGTTGACAGGAGCCCTTTCTGGAATCTGGAACTGCAGATAGATGTACTTCCTAGGTATATGTGGGTCAAAGACTAGCTATAATTTAAGTACTTAGTTAGCAAAACAGGAATGCTTCCACCGAGAATTAACTGGATTACTGGAGAGAGATTTTCCAGTTAAAGAAGGAAAAAGAGACTAGAAAAAGAAAAGGCTTCTAAAACTGACAAGGATAGAGAAACAGGGTATAGAGCTACCCACAATACATTCAGTCGGGTGTGCACCATTCTTCTAAAAGCCCTCCAAAGTCACAACATTTTTTAAACAGCCCAAACTTAGCTGAGGTGCACATACACATCCCACACACTTGGTGCATAAACAGTATTTTAATATTTGCATCCAGAGGGCAGCTCAGTGGGAGGAGATGAGAGGCAGCATTCTCAGTCAGGGAAGAGGAAGTTTTATTGACCTGCTATTCCCTTTACTGCACTGTGGACTTACACAGAAGAAACCTGAATGAAGACTGCTGTGCTGTACCTCCTTTCACAGGCAAAGTACAAACACACAAGTCACACCAGATATCCTTTATTGGTATTCAGGTACAGCAAACCTTTGACTCTTGGTTATTGCACCCTGCATGCCCAGCTGATACCTGACAACCTATGCCACTCAAATGCTGCTGTCTAACAAGCTGGGGCACACACGGACAAATATGACTGTAACAGCTGCATCGTATCAGATCCACACCAATCTGATTATCATCTTGTCACAACAGCTGCTGTTACTGGATGTCCAACATGCCTCAGGTGAGCACAGAACAACCCTTCTCTCCTTGCTTCTGGCAACCTGTGCTTTAAGATACCTGAGGAACCAGCAATTTCACCCACATTATGGCTATCAAGCCTCACAAAGTCACACCCACTTCTAGGATGGCTATGTGGGTATTTTCCACACCTGAAGACTGCACATAGGGGAGCAGCCTGCTGACCAACACAAAGCCTCATTCCTTGAATGTGTTTGGAGATCATGTATGACCAAGTTTCATCTCCTCTGGAAAAACAGGAGACACAGCAAAATATATGGAAATGAGACACCCAGCCAGCCAGGCTATAAGCAAAGGGACATTGGCTGAAGATGAAAGAGCAGCTCAGAGAGCATTAAACACTTCAGCTGATTTCTAGCACAAGGCATCCCTGTGTCAGTTCTCACAGCAGCGATCCAAGAACTTTTGAGGTAGCATTTTTGTACTTCTTTTACAGCAGTTTATTATAAGCTTGCAGAAGTACCAGAAGGCCTTATTCAGACTGAAAAATTTAAGCCTAGAGCAAACAAGTGTACGAATACGGAACAGAAAGTTCCCCTCAGGCACTTGTTTTCATCCCATTGCCCCCTCAATGCATTTGAGGGGCTGGTGACACAGCACATTGGTCTCCAGAGCAAGGGAGGCAATTATGGCCAACTACTGCAGCCCACAGGGGGTTTGACCAGATTTTTCTCCTTTATTTATAAGCAAGGCAAATAGCTCAACTTTGTTCCCCAGACTGCTGCCATTCTGCTCTGTCACTGGATATAAATGGAAGCATCAAGGTCACTCCAAGCTTTACTTTCAATCCAGTCTAGAAGTTATCCAAACAGAAATGTTAAATTGGCCATCCATCTGTCCCTCTAAGGCAGGGAGGATAAAGCTTCCCTTTGTCTTCACAACAGCTGCAGCAGAGCCCCTCAGCCAGTCTCAGCAGTCTATTTATGGCCCCAGTGAAACGGTAAAAAGGACGCAGCTTTGCTTTCCCTGGCTTTACCCAGCAGACCTTCCAAGGCATGTGCCCCATCCCACCGCACCACCTGTGGAGCCCATGGTCTGTGGGTTTTAGGCAGGACCACTATGGTCCTAGCTCTTGGCAAGGGTTTTCTGGCTCTGCTTCTTGTGTCAATGCCTGTAATTCTACTGAAGTGTAGCAGGAAGAAGAAAAATACCACCTAAATGTTCACCTTATGTCCTACTACTGGCCCAGGGCTTATTTTCTGCAGCGTTGGGAAGTGTGGGCACCAGACACAGACAGCAGGGCAGATTAGACTCACCATGTTTGTATCTTATCTATATGTTTTCATATCTTAGTTATATGAAGGAGGGAACAGGCGTCAGACTAGACAGCGAAACCCAGCCTTGGTAACAGTACCTTTGGTTCACACCAGGCTGCTACTAGTAATGGCTTTCTGGAGGATTTTTTCCCCAAATTTGAGGGAGAAGGCCCCCAACCAAAAAAACACCTCCACGCTCCCCTCGGCAAGGCCGTACTCCTGCCACTGAGCGTGGCCATGCTAGCAGGGCTGCCAGACTTGCCTCTGCACTGGTGGAGGGGCTGGTTGTCCAACAGCCTGCTGGGGAATCCCACCCTGTCTGGTGAACATCAGAGGCTTTGGCATCCTTATCAGATCTCAGAGACTCCTGATAAACTGATGAATATTTACTTTATAATATGGTTTCTAATGCAAATTCTTTCAAATGAGACTCCATCAGAGAGCAACATTCAAATGGTGCAGGAGACAAAAACATGACACGAGCAAGCCTGAGAATGAGGGTCAGGCAAATTAACTGCAGGCACATGTATATACAAACTTCATCATGTTTGCAGTTTACATTTCCATGTTGTTTCCTTATTATGGGATAGAGAGTAACCAAGACAGGGTCAGGGAATGAACCATGCATCTCCTGTTTCATCCAGGCAGAACCCAAAACCTGAGATTAGAAAAAAATTTCTCTGATGCTAGTTTGGACGCAGAGGTACTGGTAGGAAAAGAAGGAAGGAAACTGCATGCAAGTCAAGGCAGGAATCTGGAGAGGTATTTATGAAACAACACTTTTCAAGCAGCTTGGCTTGAACATGATGTAATATAAACATTACAAGAGCCTGGATTTTGCTATCGGTGCTTTGCATGCGAAGTTGGGCCGTAGCGTCAAGGGAAAATCTAGAGCTGGAAAATGATGGTCCAATTCTTTGTGCCAGGAACTGTGCCATTTCCATAAAGAAGAAAGGCACATCTACATTCTCATTTCAAACACTGGGATGGACACAATCAAGATACCAAAGAAGCAAATAAACCCCAAAAGACTGAAAAGTTTCTTGTGCAGCACAGTTTTTTGGCTGAAAAATGAGGAAATACCTAAAGAATTTATCTTTCACAATCCTCTCACCAGAGTTTTAGACAGGAATTTTAATAATGTTTAGAAACTAACTACAAGAGCTCTCAGGCTACCAGGAAGGTACCTTTTAATCTGCCTTTTAGCTACAACAGCTGTCAAATACAGGCCCTTGGCTTTTAACATGAGTAGTCACTTTTAACAACCATCAATTAATGGACATATTCAGTTTGGTAAGCAAAACTGTACTCAGGCTGCATACAGCCTCTTGTCAATTCAAACAGCAATGACAGTCTCAACTTGAGACAGGAGGCCCCAAATGCATTTCTCCATGCATGGCCCTCTTGCATTTCAAGTGTTTCTTTACATAACCACTAAAACCAAAAAAGCAACTCCAGTTAAACTTCTGTTGCTTCTTCTGTGTATCTGGAGCAGGTTCATGACAGCTACAAAGGCTAAGACACACCTGACTGCTCAGACTCACACTGTTCTTGCACTAGCCAGCTGCAGAGTTAACTGTTATTGCCTCGCCAAAGAGGCTGTAAAATCACAACAAATACCAATCTTGATGTGCCAAAATGACTTTGAATGCGTCAATTGTTAGTAAAAGCTGCTGGCATGCACCCATGAGGGCTGGAAGCACCACACCACCGGCCCATGGAGAGGTTGGGAGCGGCCACGGAGGGCCAGGCAACCTGCATGGCCTTATATAGCTGCACACTGAGCAGCTGGCTTTTCCCAGGGCCAAAGGAATTATTAGTAAGATGACAGAACTAGAAAACTCTTCTTGGCAGGGAAGCAAAAAAGCAAACCTAAATGAGTCAACGGATTCCACCAACTTCCTAGAACAGAAATTCAAGCCTATTGTGGCTTTGTGCAACTATTCCCCACAGCTCAGACCTGGGAACACATGGAGCAAGCAAGAGTGAAACCAAACCTACTACATAAAATGCAGAGGACATGACACATGCTCTCCTTTTCTTCATAAGCATCTACACATGATCCTTTTTGACAATCCATTTAACAGGTCCTGGCAGCAGATCTGACTTCCCTGATCGTAGCACTTTTCAAAGAACAAATATGTAGCTTCACTCCTTGGCAGCATTTCCAACAAATTAAAAGACTATTTTGCAAACAAAAAAGGTGCATTAATGTATTATAAACTGGCAGCAGAGTGGCAGAAAAGCAGCTTGAAATTTGAGGAAAATGACAGTAGGGAGCAGAACAAGAGAATACATATTTGCAACCCCTTTCCACAAATATTCCCCTCTACCACCCCCAAACTGCCTCTAGACATAAAGGAAATGACAGACTCACTACAGGAACATTTTCTTTGTTGAAATAAACCGCTGTATAAATATACAGTTTACCTCTGAGTTGATATGGGCTGCATAGTTCCACCACCCATCTGATGACTACCACCACAGGCAAAGAGGCATTTGTTTTAGAAATAACTTCTACCTGCGCTGCAATGAACATTTGTCTGCTTTTGTACATCTGCACCTACAACAGAGCTGTGTGTCAGATTCATCATGAGCACGTCCACTGACATCGGTGATGCCTGGGTCTTTTGACTATCACAAGAATTTTGTGGTAGGAGTATTTGTTCCTCCAGCACTTTCTTATCTTTGAATATTCTCTGTCAGGGGAAGCATCTTACTCAAAATACACTAAATTTCCAAAGAAATTTGTTGGACATATCTTGCTGCTTACCCCCATCAACTGAGAGCAGCCCCGGGCCTGGCTTTGCCCAACCCTAAAATGTCAGTGCAGTGATGTTCACACTCTAATTTGAAAAAAAAAAAAAAATCACCAGGAAAAAGAAGAGTAGCTCTTCTCAAAGATTCAAAACTTCATTTTTCCTATGGAGAGACTCAAAAATCTCCCTGTGAATTTCTCAGTTCAGCAACCAGACGGGCTTGAGTTGACTGAAGCACTGTATTGAGCTTGATTTTATACTGCTGAAGACAAGAATGGAACCTTTACTTTGGTTTCTTGGAAATTACATGCCTCGTGAAACGAAAAGCAAAATGAATGAACAGAGGCTGAGAAAAGAGCAGGAGCTGCTAGACACATTGAGTTCAGTGGGAATTCGTTATATATGGCAACATTGTTGAACGTCCACTTTAGAGGCAGAAGAAAGACTTTCCGACTCTGTTCACAAGTCAAACAGCAAAGCACCCGGCACTACCTGCCACTTAGAAAAGAGTATTCAGAGAAAGCAACTTGTGGCTAGGTTTTAAATCCTAGGAAAAGAAGAGATTTACCCCTCTGGGTGAAAAAGCAGACCAGGCATGTTTTCTTCAGCTAGAAAGCTGGTATGTTTTTAATGCTGACTTGTGTTAGACTAGATTTCCTGCCTACAATCTGATCTGAAATATTTTTGGACTGTTACCATCACTAAGGAAAACAGCGAAACAGGAAACATTGGAATGCTGTTGATATACACAATCAAGCATTCAGTGCAAACAGCATTTCCTTTACCAGAAGTGTTTAAGTCCTTTCAATTCTCTATATTTACACTTCTCTTAAATAATCCTTATTAAGCCAAACATGAAGACATCTTAACTGCTTGGCTATCATTAAAAGAAAAGAGTTGCCTATTTGAAGAATACACATGTATAAAGATTGTTTTGGTTCATAGAAGAGCACATAAAAAAGGCAAGCATAATACTTCCATGAAACACTCTCCTAGCCTCCAGCTACTTGCAGCTTAAAGCCTTTCTGCAGCAGAGATACTTCCATCGTATATACTATCGTTTAAAGGTTTGTCTTGCACTAATTCACTCACTAGGCTCTTCAAACCACATACACTCATCACATTTACAGCACAGTCACAAATGAAGTCTCTCTCCACTGTCACAATGGTGCTGATCCTTTGGTGAAACTGAAAAACCCGGTGTGAGCTCAGATCTGTACCTGAAATCCCAGCTGGCACAACCTTGCTGCCACACTGAATGCAGGTCAGAGAATATTTAGCATGGGTAATCATTTAAATGAGTAATCACTAAAAATTCATCAGCTAGGAATTTAAAAATCACGAAGGATTTATGCTTTCACAAGACATGTCTCCAATGGTGAGCAGAAAAGAAGGACTGGAAGACTTCTCACTCCAGAAAACCTAGCACAGCTGGGCACATCCTCACACCAGCTGTGTGATGCTCCAACCCACAGAGGTGCTGCTCTGTTGGAGCAATGATCTGTGCCAGCACAGCTCCTTGGTACAACTGATTCAGCTAATGAGCTACAACTGCACAGAGTGGAGACCAGACCCAAGAGTTGGTGGTGTTGCAGTGCAAATTATATACATTCCTTTTCATATCCTACCAACTACTTACAGAGCTACTTTGACAGAGAAAAAACTTCCAGCTCTGACCTGATTGTATTGTGAGCCTTCCTTGCCAAGTGTATGGTCAAGTCTTACTGACAGAGTTGTGCCCACCAAAGCTCAGGAAGCCCAAGCCACACCACTTGGCCAGGTGGCACTCATTTTCACCAAGAGCCTTCCAATCTCTCCACCTCCCTGGCAATTCTCTTCCCTTCTTCACAGAGGAGGGCTCACCACCACCCCATAGTCTGCTTTCCTCACCCATTTCCTCTACCTTAAGTTGAGCAGGAAGATGAAGCATGGCTCCAGGTCTTTTAAAATGCCTTCTCTGTCACCTCTCTCGGCATCCTCTCAAGACCTTTCATTTTAAGGCTTTAGATTGCAAAGTAATGAAGTGATCCTGCCTCAGCAATAAAGACTACGTAGCACTTCTGACTGCTGAGTCCAGCTGCATTTAAACCAGTTATGGGGGCCTAGAAGGAGACACTGGGCATAAGGGATAAAATATTCTCAACAGAGTACAACCAGGAAAGACAACATGATGCACACAGATTTTACATAGAGCAGTGGGTAGTAATATCAAACCCTGAAGTGGTAAGAAGTCAGATCACTGCTTTCACAGCCTTTTGACACTCTTCTTGGCCTTCTGTCAGCAGAACTCAGGGATCAGTACAGCAGCAGAAGCATCCAATACACACTCATTCTACCTGATTGAAAGAGGGTCTTGAAAGAGTTGGTAAACTCAAAGCCTCACGCACAGTTTTACACAGCTGCAGATCCAGCTAGAAATCTCTCCCTGGGCAGCTTCCACACCCAAGGCCAATGAAATGTGCATAGGGTAGCTATAAACTTAATGACTTTGTAATTAACATTAGCAAACACATTTTACAGACTCAATGATCTGTAAGAGTGAACTTGCCTGCAGGCTGAGAGAGCCCTTGCCTCCCTTCCTCTTTCCCAGCCAGAACCACATGGCACTGGCTTGCCAAGTCAAGCAGCTGGATTTTGGAGAGGGAAAGGAACACTCCTTTGGCAGGAAGATTACACACTCCTAAGTTCAAGGCCAGTGTGAAAAAACTCTGGGGTTAACGGGCTGCTGCAATGCTCACTACCCATTCACACTGCCTGCACTGTGCTCCGTTCTTCCATCTGTGAATTCCCTTAATGAACCGTCAGGCATTTTTTTTGGCCAAGACCCATCACTTCTTCCTGAACTGGGAAATGCCTGCTGAACTCCTGGCATTGTCCAAGCCATGGTAAAGGCTTCTGTTTATCACAGAAAAGCCCTGAACAACTGAACCACTGTGTCATTTAAGGCATGCTTTCGCACTCCTTTTGAAAGCACTTCCCCTGCATCTGCCCTGAAACTGATGGGTGATCACTCTGAGGGAAGGCAGGCACAGGAAAAACTTGCTCCAGAGCAACTAGAAATGCCACACTGCATCTACCATCTGACTTCGAAAAGCGCTGGTACCTGCAGCTGCAATTCACACCAAAAGGAAGGATAAATCCTCAGCACCCTCAAAAAAACCAGGCTCCAGTTCTTTTAAGTAGCAACAGGTCAATGCAAAGCAGAGCCCTGCCTTCCTATCTCCATTTCCTCTCTCTACAAAGATGGCCCAAGAACAAAGCATGGCTGGGGAAAGGAATGAAGCTGTCCATAGCTCCGCAGTTCAAGATGGTGGGAAGGCTGAAGTCAGCCTGTGCTCTGCGCTAGTGACAGAAATTGAGGCTCAACTTCAGTTTTTCAGGACTTGGAGAGACTGATGCCTAAGAGGAACTTTGTTGCACCCTGGGTCATCACTGTTTAAGACTGACAGTGCTGTTTGATCAAGAGGCTTCAAAATGTACAACATTTCTGAGTCTGTGCGTGGCAGAAACCAGGCAACTAATTGCTTGGAACAATACATAAGCATACATTTTAACTGCTAAATGAGTGCAACAGGAAGGAAGGTCATCTCTGGTTGCACCTCCTCTGCTATGAGTGAAGTTTTCATGAGACCATCTTTGGTTTCTTGCTGTCAGGAGCCACAGAGTAAGTTGACAGACTCTGCTGTAAATTATCAGCCAATTCCTCACTTGGAAAGTTGTTTTCATAAGGTCAAAGTGCAGCAAATGCAAGCAGCATTAGGATTAAAGGATGAAATGCAGTTCCCTCTTGCTAGCCAGCACCTGCCAGACAAAGCACTAAGAGGTCAAATTAAACCAGCCAAAGAGGTCTACTGCCAAACCAAAACACAGCTACTGCCCACCCTGCAACCCTCCCTCTCTCCAGCCCCAGTCTTGCTCAGCTACGTACCTGCTGACTGTCAGAGTCAGTTCATCTGTGCAACCCTTGATTTTGTTTTGCGCCTCAAGGTGCGTCATGTTATCTGTGTTCACTCCATCAATGGCTATGATCTGGTCTCCTATACACAAGTTGGCTATTGCAGCTTTGCTACCTGGAGTCACCTAAGAGAAAACAAAAAGAGTGAATGGACTTTCCAGGGAGGAGAATTCCATAGCAACATTTGAAAAAGAGTTGGAGAAGTTGTGTTTTTTCTCACTGGTACCTGGAAGCAAAGAAGTTAAAATTAATGAAAGTAAATTCTCAGCAGAAATCTATCTAGGTCTTTTAGATAGGGGATTTTGTTTTGGTACCCACAGACAGAAAACTGGAGAGAGGACAACAAGTAAATAATGAAAATAGTAATTTCACTCAAGACAATTTTCATGCTAGAGAGCATTATACAGAAAGCAACTCTGTTCTTTCCTGGACAGAGAAGTGCTCTCTGAAACAGAAGTGCTGAGGACAGACAGAAGTCCAAGTCTCTAAGAACAGAGGTGACAGAAAAGACTATCAGAGTCATTGCAATACCAGTGCCAATCACAAACAGCTTTGCCTGCATTACAATCTCATTTGTTTTCTTCCTTGAAGGAAAAGGTTGAGCTCAAGATTTTGGATTGCTTCTTTAGTTGTAATAATATGGTTTTTCCCAGGAATAGGTGCAACACACATTTACTGACTTCAGCAAGATCAATCCCAAGCAGTGCGTGATCTAACAAGCAGATTGTAATGGTGAAAGGCATCAGAAACTTCATCTTTAAACCATAAGCTGTCAATAGTGTCTGAAAAAGTAGAAGCACCAACCCCCTGCCTCACCGCAGCTCACCTCAATACCTTCTGCCATACTGCATCTCCCTTTCCTCTCCATGTGATTGCAGACAGAAGACACTATGCAGCAATGTCATCAGTATGACACTCCTCATGAAAAAGATCCCAGCTAAAACTTGGCATTTTTAAGCAAATCAACTAAATGGCTTGTTCATTTTGCCCTACTTCTTTTAAAGAGGTGTCCTCTTAACAACTGAGACCTCTTTGGGCCAAAATTATTGCCTGAGCAGACGGTGAATAACGTCATGTTGTGGCTTTGCAAACACTACATAAGATTTTGTGCAGTTTTAATGAGTCTGTGAAAGGAGTGTAATGATTTCTATGGGCTTTCGTCCATTATTTAATAGGCAGAGGAAATGAGAAGGGTGGACTGCTCCCAGACATGAGTACAGATTAAAACATGCCTTGCAGCTGAGACACACCTTATTTATGAGTCCATTGCAATTGGTATTCATTCTACACATTCATGCTAGGTTTCAGCATGTTGGAAAGCAGCTGAGCAAACCCAGCAGAGCTTTCAGACATAAATACCATTCACAAGATTTAGAGATCCCTCCTAACAAAGGTTTGGTTGGCAAATCATTGCCCTCCAGGGAAACACTCCCCTTCTAGAGGTGTCACAGATTAGCAGCAATCACTATTTTCCGTAGGCCAAAACTGAAGCTGTTCAGCAAATCTCCTCACAGCTGTAGTGGGCTATTTTCCCCAACCAGAAGAAAGATCACAAGATGTTTTCCTTTTTTCACCTCTCTCGCAGGGAAGTATTAATGGAAAAAAGAAGGACACAGATGTGGATCACAGATGTCCAAGCTGACCAAGGTGCTCAATGTTAATCCAAAGAGCTTCAGATGGGTCAATCGATAGTGAATGTCTACCTGCACACCACTTTGAATGCTGCAAGCACTCTCTGAATTGACAGAGGAAGTGCTGATGAAAACACCAGACAAAGCATCAAATGGATACAGAAAATCTGATTTAAATGTGAGGATCATCATCTGCCAAGGGGCATCCCGCAGCTGACTGGCAACCTGTCAAGGGCATTGTGTGCAGTCTGCAGCCACTTCACTGGATTCACTGCCTTGAGAGTACCTCCTGTAAACCTTGTGACAGGGTGTCATGGTTCAACCCCAGCCAGCAGCCAAGCCCCACTCAGCTGCTCACTCACTCCGCCACCTGCAGGACCAGGGAGAGATTGGGAGAGTAGAAGTGAAAAAACTTCTAGGTTGAGATAAAGACAGCTTAATATGGAAAGCAAAAGCCACACACACAAGCACAGCAAAACAAGGTATTAATTCACTATTTCCCGTGGGCAGGCAGGTGTTCAGCCATCTCCAGGAAAACAGGCTTCCATCATGCATAATGGTTACTTGGGAAGACAAACAGTGTCATCCCAAACATCTCCCCTTCTTCCTTCCTCCTTCTTCCCCCTCTTTACATACTGGGCATGATGTCATGTGGTCTGGAATATCCCTTTGGTCAGCTGGAGTCAGCTGTCCCAGCTGTGTCTCGTCCCAGCCTCTCAGACTCCTCACCAGCACGGCAGTGCAAAAAGCAGAAAAGGCCCTGGCTCTGTGTAAGCCCTGCTCAGAAATAACAAAACAACTCTGTATTATCAACCCTGTGCTCAGCACAAATCCAAAACACAGCCCCTCACCAGTCACTGTGAACAACTTTACTTCAGCCAAAACCAGCACACAGGGACAGTTCGCAGCTCTGAAGAAATCCTGAGCACTGAAAGCTGCCTAAAGTCCCAACTGATTCGGGAGCTGTCATTATAAAAACCATAAGACATATCCCTAAGGATATCATTAAAACGAAAGGAGCCTGCAGGACACACAGTGCGGGTCCTCTCCTGGTCTCTGGACCTTAACTGAGTCACTTGGTTTCTTGGGGCCTTTATTTCCTCTGCTACCAAAGGAGGGAGAGAGGCACATTATTCACCCCTGTAAGGAACACGAAGCTCAGTACATCGTTACCGTGATTCATTTTCAATCAGACAAGCTGCCAAAGGGTCAAGAGCAACAGTGGATTAACACCAGCACTGGAACACTGCTGGAGACTCAGCCATACAGCTTGCATTTCAAGACTGATAATTACACAATATGTGATAGGCTGGTAGAAATGATCCTGTATCACCAGGAACAGCTAAGCCACAGCAGCCAGGGACACTGAAATATTGAAGCCTCCTGAAGAACCCCCAAGAGCCAACAGAAAGAGCAACTGGCATTCACAGTGACATCTCAGTGCATTGCCAGTGCATGTGGTGTCAGTTCCCTCCTGTGTGTGTTCACTTCAGAGGAATTGGAAATGTGAGTGCTCTTCTCCATCAGATAAGAGCCACTGGTAGCACAAGGGCTGTTACATCCACTCAAGTACCACACAATCCTCTCCCCTAAGGACAAGCTACAAGGCTGCACAATAATAAAAAAGAGAAGTGTATCTGCCAAAAGTAAATGTGTTTTAAAATCCAGCTTCTTTAGGTCTGGAAATAACTTGCCCTGAAATGCAACCTTCCACAAACTGCTGCCTGCAACATCCAGCTCATACTGTCTGCCAGGATTGTTCACAGCAAACATGTCTGCACAAGGGCAGGGTATGGAGAGAACCCATCCCCCATCCTTTTAGGATGATTTATAGCTACTAATAATGTTCCCTTCCCCCCTCACAGTAAGGTCTGGGCTTATCTCAGTGCTGTCAAGCAAAAGGCGTTTCTGTTGTTAAGTGAGGAGCACAGAGCTGGCACTGGGAAGACGTTTTCCTGCTTTTATCTTTGCCACATCCCTGCCTGGTCCATGGGAAGCAGCAGGGGCAGGCTTGTGGCTGGGGGGAAAGCAGGCAGAGGTGCACTGGCAGCTACCAGCCAGCTTAGTCAAAAGGACTCCAAAATGAACAAAAGCTTCAGGTTAGCAGGCATCCAGTAAATTTTGCACCTGAAACTTTGCTCCTGCTCTCAGATGATCTAAAGCTTTGCCCCAGCCTCTCTCCTTACCCTTCCCTCTTGACTGAGCATGGAGCAGAGACCAGCAGGAGCAAAGGGGACAGCAGGCAGTGCCTTGCACACGTTGTACAGGTGGGTGACACAGTATTGAGCAGATAGAGCTGCACTTCTGCCTGGAAAGGCGAGAACAGCTGAAAGACACTGCAAGGAACAAAATCGGCAAACACAACCTGGCACAAGTCACAGCTTCTGCAAAGGCATAGTCTCTTGTGTCCTTCAAGAGAGCTCCCTGACTGGTTTGGGCTTCTTCCACTGGAGTTGAGCAGATGGGAACATGAGCAGACTCACAAGGCACCGGGAACCTCCCAGTTCCAGAGACACCATGGCTGGGTGAATAAAGCTCTGCACACCTTATAGCATCATGCCCAAGGGCTTCCTTTGGAAAGGAGCCATACCCTACCTTGAGGTGATTGCTCCCAGGCACTTGGGTAACATCGCCATTAGGTCATTTTGCTGTTGAACAGACAATGCTGAGACAGGCAGAGCAGTAATGATTCGTACTGTGTCCAAAATAGGTCCCAGAGTGTGCTTATGGTGATGCTCTCTTTGGGTGGTGTTCTGTGTAAGAAATCTGGGCTACTATAGAAATAATCTAGATACTTACAGCCAGACACATCAAACTATGTCCTTGATACCAGCTCAGACACATGTGCCAGCATATGGAAGAAACAAATAATCCCCACAATCTGTGAGTTTGACTGTGCACTCTTTATTCATGCAAAACTCAATGTAGTAGATAGCAGTTTAGACCAGTTATAAGCTTGGACCCCTTTTTAAAAGACATCCTACAGATTCAAGATTGGTTTGGATAGAAGAAAAAACTACACTGCTTTCTTATACTACAAAGTGAAGCTTTGCGCACATGTGCCCCCTTGCACACACACTCTGGCTGCCAACACCACCAGGACTTCGGAAAGCTCAGCTGATCATTTCCCAGGCAGTTTGTTCATTATTGTCTCCTTGCGTTGGTGGCCAAGCAGCAAAGAAAGCACTATGAAATACCAAGTCTTCAGATGGTCTTTGGGCAAGTGCATTTACAGTAGAAAACACTTTGATTTAGCAGCAGGAGAAACATTTGGCTGCTTATTCAGCTCCCAGGACCTCTTCATAAAACTTCTGTCTGTCCCAGAGCTTGCCAAACACAACCACATTTTATATTTGATGTAATTCCCTCCATACATGCTACCTAACAAACTCTGCAGTCCCTGGACAGGGATATACAGTGCCTTTTTTCCTTCTGCAGGCAAGGATCCAAGAGGTAGCAGTGGGTATATTGAGGGAAGCTGCTGCCCACAGCAAATGAGAGGGAGGAAGGGTGGGAAGCATTTTTATGAAAAGCAGCATAACTTGTGAACATAACTCATGTGAGTCAAGATAGCTGGGTGGGTCTAAAATTCATTCAATTTTTTCTGGCCTTCTCCCCTCATCCATTCTGGCACTCTACATGCTCACTCTGTCAGCTCTTCACAGTTTCTCACAGACCCTGCAGCCTCCGGCATCACCCATCACTCCACACCTAAACACACATTGCAATAAGTGATGAAGAGATAAGAAATGAGAAAATTAACATCAGCCAAGAAAAAGATCTGGAGAAACTGCACCTATGTGTGTTTGAGAGGAAAACCCAGCTGGGTCATTGCTGGAAAGGACAGACATGAAGCAACATACTTCCAAGGCCACCAGTGACAACCAGACGTCTCTGACATTCAGTTTAATCCTCCCCACCCACACACACTGCTCGTTTACCATGAGTAATGTCCTCAGCGCCGGAGTATTATGCTAAGCAGTCAAAGTTTCTCCCAGCAAAAGCATGCAGCTGGGTCAGCAGAGATCAGAGGCTATGAGAAAATTCAGACGAGCACGTTCCCCACCCCTTGTCCTTAGAGGAGCGGGAATGGTATGCCGGTTCCTTACAAGTGGCTCCAGGAGAGTTCCCTTCAATGCCGCTCCGTTCTCTGCACCGTTACAGTCCGACACGGCAGCAGCCCAAATCTCACTGGCTGCTCTGTGCTGGCCCAGATCACACCATCACCAGGAGACAAGAGAACAAGAACATACCTCTGGCCAGTGAAACCTCTGAGAATCAGCCCAACCCAGCGGGGTCTGGGCTTCCACAGCACAAGCTGCTCTGGCAGCACAGCCCTCACCCTCCTGCCTGCCTCATGCCCTGCCCTGACAGCCTGAGGAGCTTTGTTAACACAGAAAGGGGAGGGCATCACACACTGCACAGAGAGGGCTGACCTCAGTAAGACGATATAAAAAGGCATAGGTGAGAGGAGTTGCACAGACAGATGCTCAAATGGTGGTCAAGGAGTTAGTCAGCCTCACAGCTTCTTTTGCAACATGCCCCACATTAAAACAAACAAACGAGATTTTTTGCAAGGCCTCAAAAACAGCTGAGTCTTTCCTGACTGTTTATTTCATCCTCTAAATAAATCAACACATCCAGTAATCAGCAATCATCTAAGATACTGTAGTCCAGAACAACATCAATTATTTATGCAGTTTAGGGCTCCTATAATTTCCCTGTTTATACTGAAAAAAAAACAAACAACCAACAAATCATTTTCTCCTGTTATTTTGATGTTGCACCCTTCAAATTCAATTAATTTTGCATACCATATACATTTCTTGATGGATAAAGTGATTTTTGAGGGTGGAAGGCACCAAGAAGCCTGCAGCCATTCATAACTTGAGGTCTGGGAACAAGCAGATCGGGGAACAAAAAGAACTTTCTTCCTCCCAAGAAGTACAATATTTGCTTTTGTCACCTAAAGCTCTAGGGTTAAAGCTCTCACATAACATTGAGGCTGGTACATTCACTCCAAACGTGGAGCTCTCTCTTTAGGTTCTTTGGGGAACTTGTCCAGAACAAGGTGGGTCAGACATCATCAAAAGACATTATACCAGTCACAAAGAAGAGGTACAGAGAAAAGGGAACTCCAAAGTTTGGGTGACATCAAGCTGATGCATAACCAATGACAAATTAGTCTGAATATGTGAACTGAGGAAAAGACAACCCTGGCTCCTAGCAAAGACAAGAGTACTGCTCCTGCATGGAGCTCTGATAGAAGGCATTTGATTATTATCCCAAAAATTGTAAAAGTTTTTTCAAGGTAAAAGTGCCTACCCAGACTCAGGAAACCGGACTGGAAAAGATCAAATCTGTCCTGTGCCCCAAAGCACTTTGCCTTTACCCCAATAAAATTTTCTGCTTTACCCTTGCTACAATTAATGAAAATTTCTTTTCATCCAAACCCTGGCAGTCAGGGAGATCAGAAAAGTCTTCTCCTCTCCTCAGTAGCCATTTGTATCTTTGAAGCACAGGATTTTCCAGCAGCTGCTCGGGAACCTGCCAGGATTGATGTTGATTTCAAAGTGTGTAGGGGCACAACCTCTGCTCTTCACACCCAGTGCGCTCTGACAGAGCAGACAGGACTCCCTCCAAGCAAAGGCACAAGGCATCCTGCCGTCCTCTAAACACCAACTCAGCCACTCCTGCAGGGCCAGAAGCTCTTGGCAGGTGACACTAATGACCAGTGTTCCACAGGCCCTTATCAGCTGTGTAGTTCTGGAGCAGCTCTGCCTGGCATGGCACAGCAGCGCTGGTGCTGCCACAGCCCCCACCCCACCCACTGCCAGGTAAACATCCGAGCAGGAAGCATAAAGCCACCTGCACCTTCCTATGAAGCCCAGCAGCTCTCCCCAGCTGCCTCCCTCTGCCCAGACAGCCTCAGAACAAGACCCCAGCACAATGCAGAGATTTGCAGTCACGGGCACAAGAGCTGGATGGTGTGACAGAGGAACTGCAGTCATAGTGTGCACACTGTGCACAGTGGGGACCAGCCAAGGCTCTCCGGGCTGAGGAGGAAAGCCAACCCAACTCCAAATCCTATCACATCCACCACACCCCATGTTTCCTTTGGCAGAGGGAAGGCCAAAGGGTTCCACTCTGAGAGCAGAAGGCTGCCCGGAAAGCCCCAGCTCTCCTCATGTCTCAGAAAAATAACGTGTAGCCAGAGTCTCTTTCCACCTGGGGAAGAGGCTGGAGCCCATCTCCCAGGGCAGTCACTCACTTGTGCCACTCGGCTGAGCCCTGGCATGCACCAGAGGGAGGACAGTCTTCACCCATCCCATCAAGAGATGCCCATTAGCAGGGTGTCCCCTGCCAGCAGGGCTCTCCCTCACCGCTGGCTCCAGGATGCCGTTGCTCAGCTGCTTCCTACAAGGGTAACTGGCTGGCAGGGTAAAGACATCAGCCAGTACCAAAGCTAAATCTGGTATCTTTTCACACCACAGGATTCAGTCCCATGCTTGACTTCAGACCATCAAGTCCAGTTTAACCACTAAATCAAGCTTTAAGTTTACAAAGCTGGTTAAGAGAGCTATACTTAGAAAGAAAACCAACACACTCAAACACCCAATTACGATCAAATTCTGTATTTCATATAAATTCAGAGTTTTTAAAATACCACAAATAGATAAAATATCAGACCAAGCAGGGATGAATTCATGTTACAGTGGTCGAAATCAGCAACAAGCATCATGTTGGGATTTCATCTTTTTAATGTATTTGCATAACTGGTCTGTCTTGAAACCATTTTTTTTGATTGGAAAACTGGTTTTATGAGAAAATGTCCAGTTTTACAGACTCTGAGAGACACTCCTCTTTAATGGGGCTGGGAGGTTTTTGACATGACAAAACAGAGTAAACGTCTGCTCTGCCCATATTTTGGGTCAGATGTTCAAGATCACTACCACAAACCACAAAAATCATCTCAATAACAAGGTTTATCAGACAGTTCCATGTATTCAGCTGGAAACAAAAAGCCTCAATATTTATCAAAATCAAATGCAACCAAACAGGCAACAGCTCATGTTACCTGAGGAATGGAGGGGGATGGGGTCTGTCAACTGCACTGCTTTTCAGACAGCTCTTCTTCATCAGTGTCTCCTTACACAACATGCTGCTTGCTTCCTCCATCAGCTCCCCAGCCTCAAGGGGATTTAACTGGGAACTACCCTGTGCATAGGTCAGCTCTACAGAAACTATTATCCTGTAGGTATTGTGTCCATTCGCATCTCAGAAAGAACTTTTCTCAAATTCTACCCCACTGACTCACTGCGGACTATCACCCAAAGCACAGTAAAGACAAGGGCCTTTCCTACTCCTGTACGTCAATCCAGCAGGCTTTGGCCCAGGGTTCATTACACTGACCAACACAAGCTTGGGTTTTTTTCTGAACAAAGACTGCAATAAAGCGTCCACCAGAACCCTACAGTTTTAAAAAGACATGTAAGCCAGAAACATCTGTAAAGCATCCATCCTAAAGAGATGGGAAACTCCACAAGAAGGTCTCACAGGCAGCACTCGTGAAATTCCCATACTCAACCCTCATCAGGAAGACAAGTCCAACACAACTAAGAAACCAGAAGTGTTCTCACAACAAGATGCTCATGATGTATTTGAGCCTGAAGCAGTTTTGAACACATATTTCAGGTGGGAAGTGAGGTAAGACAGTGACAAAAGACAAGGTAAGAGCAGTTGTGGAAATGCCACCATCTTTCATCTGCTGCTCCTCTAAGGCACAACCAGACATTGTACCACGCAGCCACTGCCAGCCAGAAGCCCTCAGCCAGGCTGCTCTGGTGGCTCCCATGCTCATGGCACCAGTTCTCCTCATCCTGCTTGGACCCAGGACTGCAACACCAAACTTCAATGATTTCCTCCAGAGAACAACTCAAGCGGTGCTGCCTCCCACCAACACGACTACATTCAAGTGCAGCTGCTCCCTAGCTGACTGGGGAGCTTGAGAAGCCAAAAGCCACTAGCAAGAAGCTGAAGTACAATGGTGATGAGGGCCATAAATACCAAGATAAGGTCTAAAGCTTACCACCACAAGGATGATGGTGCCAGAAGCCAAACATGAGCTCCTGGCACGCAATGCAGGCTGAATTTAGGCACCCGGTTCAAAGAGAGCTGCAAGACACCCAGTTCAAGTCCATGCCTGGATGGATGTCTCTCCTGGCATCCCACCATGCCAGCACATGGAACAGCATGGTGATCCCATCAGTGCATCACTGAGACAGGCTCCGCTGGCTGCATGGGACGGCACTTACCCCATACACAGCACTCCCGAGCTGCAGCGCTCTCAGTGTCAGCAGCAGGACGATGCTGCTCCCCCAGGGCAGGCAGCCCAGCCCTGTGCACCTCTGCTAACCACGCTCCTCATGAGTGCATCTGTGCACTCACCCACCTCCTGCCTGCTTGCAGCACAAAGCAAACACACAAGTGCTGAGGAGGGAGAGCTGCAACCTCCCATGCTCCCAGGCTGATGCTCTTATCACAGGTTCCCCATCCTCTCATTGCCCTCAGGTAGTTCCCCCTATCTCATATCACCGCGGGACCAAGGCCCTCACACCTCCTGGCAGATGTCAGTCCTACGGCCAGAGCTCACCCCACCCTGTGAGGGAAGGAGGGCTCTGTGCCCAGAAAGGTCTCTGGTGAAAAAACAGGTACCAAATAAAATAAGCAAGAATATCAAAGTTATAGCCCTGTAAAGTCATCACACAAGGAGGATGGGACTTTTTAAAACAGGTCAAAACTGGATTAGATCTTTTTTTACATGGTAAAGGGAAGACTTGCCAAGAACTTTACTTCTGAGCCCAGGAGAGAAATCCAGGAGCCTTACGAGCAAACCACAGGAAAGATTAATGACCTGAAGTCTGGGAGGGGAAATTAAAAATGTCAGAGGGGTCACAAGAGAAAGCCCTGATAAGAGCTGCTAATTGTCAGCATTTACGTCACCGCCATCAGAGAGGCTATTTTATTATATTTTGGTCTCCAGGGTCACAATTTCTCATGAGGTGGTTATTTTTGCTGCTTTGCTGATCTATGTCCCTTGGTATGTGCCTATAAGCATTGACAAAGGCGACCAAGAAGAGGTAAGAGCAGTGAGGTAGGGCTTTAGACACCCTTCTGCCTGAGAGTCTTTCCCTGGAAGGAAATGGCAATAATTACCATAACAATGAAGTAAATATCACTTCCCTTACAGTAAAGCTGCTTTCATATCCCAAAAATGCTTTAGAAAAATGAGGCATTATTACTGTAATTGAAAGGGATTACACACAAAACTAATAACTCACCCCCCCGCCCCCACAGGTTTAACAGCACTTGTGAGCTCCACCCTTCCTGCAGCTGGCAGCTTCCCCCGTGGCACCTGGGCTCCTTCAGGCAGTGGGACCCCATGGCAGGAGATCCTGTGTCAGGAGGCATTTATAAAAATTCACAAGTCTGACCATCCTGGTCTACTTTAAGGGCAGCTCACATAAGTTCATGTTCTGGCATATTCCATTTCCCGCAGCCCTTCCTCACCTGTGGCATGCGGGCACTTCAAAATTGTGCAATGGTGGCAGATGCCAGAGCCCAAGGCTGCCAGCAGCTCGCTGGATGCCTCTGTTTTGCAGAGGGGTTGCTGGAAAGAGGAGCAATTGCTTCATTCCTTTCCCTTTGGGGAGGCCTGCAGCCAGCCCCGGCGAGAGTCTGTGCAGTGCACCCCAAGCAAAGCCGTGCAGGGACCGGAGTTTGGGGTTCGGGGCCCCACACACGAGCCCGTGGCTCCGGTCGCCTGCGGGGCGCGGCGGGGCAGGGCCCGGCTCCCGGCCGGGCCGAGCACCTGTGGGTGCAGGTGGGGACAGGACAGCGAGGCAGTGAGCACCGGCGTCTTACAGGCAAATGCTGGAACAGAGGGGGGAAAATCCACGTACAACGCTAAAACTGTTTCGATGCAAAATTTTTGTCATTTCCTAACTAATTGCTCTTTAAGGGGGAGCAAGAAGGACTTCGAACGGAGACGGGCAGAGGCACTAAATACACCTTAACATGGCTTCTGTAAACAAAGGCTTTTAACTATACATGGCAAGCAAAGACAGTCGAGCAGTCAACCCACCCGGTGAGAGGAGTTCCCACAGGGTGGGCTGCCAAACCCGAACCAGGGGCTGAGGGGATTCCGACTGCCCGCAGGGTCCCTATGGACAGGCTGAGGAGGGAGGTTTGGTGGGAAGACCAGACTCCGGTCTGCTACAGGTGAAGGGGGCTGCGTGGGCCACCACTGATTTCTCCGTGGTGAGAACAGAAAAAACCCAAACTGAAACATAAAAACCCAAACTTAAAAACAGGGGGGAGAAAAAGACAACCCCACCCCCCTCCCCGGCTTTGCCGTTGTGCCACCTGCCAGCCCGAGTCGACCCCGGCCGCCCCCAGCACCGCCCGCCGCCGCCCGCCCTACCCGGGAGATGGCGAGGGGCTGCTCGAAGTCGCGGCCGCCCACCAGGCGGAAGCCCCAGGGCCCGGGGCCCGAGAGCACGATGCGGTGCGTCCCCATGTGCGCGCTGCACCTCGCGGCTGCCTCCGACAGCCCTGCCGCCCGCACCGCACCGGCCCGGCCCGGCCCGGC
>VWPU01007821.1:0-25089 GCA_013398955.1 Callaeas wilsoni | reverse complement strand
TGGTGGCATAGCCCTCCATGCCAGGGCTGGGGAATGACAGGAGCTTGGGACCGCGGGGGATCTAGAGGGCCAAGCCTGTGGCAGGCTGCGTCTGGATGGAGGCGCCGTCTGGCCCATTCCCTCGCTGAGCACACCGGCTCCAGAGGGCTTGGGCGCCAGCACCAAGCACGTGGTGAGCTGGAAAACACCTTCCCTGCACCGTCCACTGGGGATTTCTCCGCCTGGCAGGGGATAAGGCTTCTGGTGGCTCAGGATCTGTGCTCGGAGGGTGGCTGCTGCCTCCAGCCTGTGTGGCAAAGGAGCCTTGAGCCCTCGAGGGCCGCTGCTCTCCTCCCCCTCCTGCTCAATGCCAAATGTGCCGATGCACAGAGCCGTGACAAGCGCTCCGGCCGCGCCGCGTGACCGTGACTGGACAGCAGGTGCCCGCCGGGCTGTGCCAGCTCCCCCGGGACTGAGTCACCTTGGGGGAGGCCAGCCCAGCCCTCCACCCCCACTGCATCGGGAGCTGGTGGGAAGTGAGACCAGGATTTTAAACGTGCTGCAAACTTGCTTTGCTGGGAAGCACAGAGATCTGGGGCTGTCCAGGGTGTGATGGGAGCAATTGGGAATGGGATTTTGGGATAGGGGTGTAAGATTTCTCTCACCACTCAGAGCCATTCCCCAGAGCTGGAGAAGGATGAGGGTGCCCCAGGGATTGCTCTGACCCCAGCGTGTTCCCATTCCTGGCTCTCCAGAGCAGCTGGCATCTTGGGCTCATTGCTGGCTGCCCTGGGACGAAAACAAACAGAGTCTCCAGCTCACCAGTGGGACGGAAAGTTTTGCTTGCTGGGGCTGGCACTCTCCCAGCTCAGCAGCTATGAAATACCCGACGAGGCACTTGCGTTCCGTGCCTGCTCTTCCTGAGTGTCTTGCTCTTGTTATCCTGAGAGCTTTGCCTGGCAGCAACAGGGGAAAACTCCCTGCCTGCCCCACGCTGCTCTCTGCCACAGAGTGAGTGGCATTGCTGTACATGGGGGCTTCTCCTCCTCCTGCTGCCCTGTGCCAGCGGCTGATCCCTGTCCCTGGTGTCCAGCCACCTGCAGCCCTGTCTCCAGGGTCTAGAGAGCACTGAGCTCAGCCCTCCCTCTCCCGGGATGCTCCTGCAGCCCTTGCCTGCTTTTCCATGCATGATTTTTCATCGAAGCCTCTCCCTGCAGGAGGAATTCGGCCGTGTCCAGGGGCTCCCGTGCGTGAAGGACAGAGGCAGAGGAAGGCTGCTGTGGGTGTTTGCCATCACTGCACAGGATCCCTGTCACTCTTATGAGGTGAGGAGACCCTCGAGCAGACCAGCACTGGCTGAGCCCCCAGGGGAAATTTGGGAGTTGATTACTCCCAGCTGTGGTGCTGGAGAGGGAGCCCAGCACCCATTTTAATGCAGGAGAAGAAGGCTATCAGGTGGCCCAGGAGCTGATGGAGGGCAGCAATTCCAGCTAGTGCTGCCCGACTCCAGGCTTTCCCATCATTGAGGAGCTGGTTCTGAACTCCTGCATCCCTATGAAGCTGATCTCTTGGGCACCCCATGCTCCTAAAGCCAGGCTTTGCTTGTGGTGTGGTCTAAGGGGAGGGTTGTGTTCAGGACTCCAAGTGCTGAGGGAGCTGCAAAAGTGTCCCTGTCCCTGACTCTTGCTTTGGGAATGGGCTGCCAGTGGAATCCTGTTGCAAAGGGGACTGGTGGGATCTCAGTCACTCATCTGGTTGCTCAAGTGATGTTGCCTAAAGAGAGCAGAGCTGTAGGAGTCTGGTCATTGGGATCTTGGGCAGGGAGAGGAGCCAGACCTGTGGATCAAGCTGGCTTTTTGCAGCCAGTGGCACTGTGCACGTGTGGCAGGTGACACAATTCCCATGGCCATGGCTGTCCTGGGGGACAAGAGATGCTCATGAGACCTGTGTGAGTCCCCCAGGCACCGGCACATGGTCAAGGAGGACGGGAAGAGGTCAGAGACAGGGCTGTGCTTCCCTTTTAATTGCCCTTGTAGTCCCTAATAGGATCTGGGACTTGTTCTCTTGCACTCGGATGGAATTACTTTTCCTGCAAAGCCCTGCCTGGTAGAGCTGGCTGCAGGGACCCTCGGGAGGGGATTTCATGAGGAATTAACCACGTCTTGGCTGTTAAGCTTCCCCTTCCTTGCATGTGGTGCCAGGGAGGATTCAGTCTCCCAGCCTGGTGTGTGCATGCACGTGCCAGAGGGGAATGTCCTGCATCTCCTCTACATGGGGCACCCCAACACATGGCAGGTCCATGTGGGAGCTCTGGTGCATGTGGGGATGAGGATCAGGTGATTTCAGGCTTTGTGTGTCACCTGCCTGGCTGTGTCCCCTCCCTTTGCACTCTGCCCAGGCAAGAGGAGCTCTTTGCAGACACCCCCTGCAATCTCCCCTTGGCTCCCTTGCCAAACTGGAAGGACTGGTGTTCCCGTGTGCTGCAGCTGTGTCCCATGGGCCTGGCTGGGGCTTGCTGGGATCCCCCATATTTCCAAGGCACGTGGTCAGGCTCATCCTAGTGGAGTGTGAAACCTGGGTGTCCCACAGGCATGTGCTGAGATGATGGGGATGCTCTGACCTGGTCACTCTTGCCATCCCTGCCCTACTCCCAGCAGGTGAAAGGGTCATGTTGGTGACCCCAGGGGTGTGGGAGTGAGTGGTTAATGTAAGCCTTCCTGTCCACCTAAATTCAGGGATGGAATGTGGGTTTGGGGGATGCAGGGGGTCAGTTTGGTGATGTCCCACTGGTGAGGCCCCACCTCCTGCTGGGACCCAGCCTTTCCTCACACACAAGCTTCTGGGGGAATATTTCTCCCCCTCTGGCTGACTCCCTGCCCTCTGCCAGCCTGCCGACCACCACCGGCCCAAGATGTCAGCCGGGGACAAGAACGGGGGCAGCCGCTCCAGCAGCAGCCGCCTGCAGAGCAAGAAGCCCCCCAACCTCTCCATCGTCATCCCCCCCCGGGAGGCGGAGGAGGATGGTGCCCACAAGGAGGTGAGTGACGGAGCTGCATCAGTCCCACGCTGGGCTTGGGGGGCTGCCAATGCCATCCTGTCCCTGATGCCCTGCTCTGCCTTCCAGCCCTCCAAGGTGCCCATCTACCGCAAGAGCAAGAGCCTGCAGGAGCCCCGCCCGGAGCGCCGGCCTGGCTTCCGCCGGCAGACGTCCCTGTCCCAGAGCATCCGCAAGTGAGGGCATGGCAGGCTCCAGCCGTGGCTGGGTCGCTCGGAGGGGGCCATGTCTGGACATTGTGGGTACTGGCAGAGGACTTGGGGTGGGGTTGGAGAGTCGTGTCTCAGAAGGGAGCGCAAGAATCACTTTCCTCCACTTCCCTTTGACCCATAGCCGGGTCGAAACTGCCCTGCTGCAGGCTGGGCAGAGACACCCCAACCGCCTGCCAGAGGGGATGCCTGGGTGGGATGGTGGTACCTGGTGAGGGGGACCAGCTGTGTGACGAGTGTGCCCACCATGTGTCCAGGGGCACCGCGCAGTGGTTCGGCGTCAGCAGCGACTGGGAGGGGAAGCGGCAGCAGTGGCAGCGCAAGAGCCTGCAGCACTGCAGCATGAGGTACGGCAAGCTGAAGCCTGCCTATCGCGACATGGAGCTGCCCAGCCAGGAGGTGCCCTCCTTCCAAGCCACCGAGTCGCCCAAACCCGCCAAGATGCCCAAGGTAGAGCTCGGGGTGAGGGGTCCCACTCCCAGCCTTGCTCTCCCAGCACTGACACCTCTTCCCTCCCCCAGATCGTGGACCCGCTGGCCAGGGGTCGTCCCTTCCGCCATCCCGACGAGACCGACCGTCCCCACACGCCCCACCATGTCCTGCCCCCGCTGACCCCCGGCGTTGTCTCCTTGGCGTCCTTCAACAGCATCCGCTCGGGCTACGGCCGCCTGCCGCGCAGGAAGAGGGAGTCCGTCGCCCACATGAGCTTCAAAGCGGCCGCAGCCCTTCTCCGTGTGAGTTTTGGGACTGTAGGGGGATCGTCTTCCTGAGCCGAGTTTCAGTTCTGTCCTTCTGTTCACCCATCATGTTTGCTTCTTGGCTTTTTGCTTTGCATGGAGATTGCTGTCTCTCCAGGGCAGGTTTGAGGGGGAAGATTGGTTTTTTAACCTGAGTTCTACTTAAAAGTAGAAGTTCTGGTGAAAATTGGACAATCTGTGAGAAAAACAGCTTCTGAGTTCCATTGCTGAGGAGCAAGGAAACCTCTCTAGCAATTTTCTTGCTCCTGAGGAGCCCTGGGCAAACCTTGGGGATAGGTTTGTGGGTCTGAGAGCAGACAAATTCAGAGGTCACTTGTCATGCTGACTAACATGGCCATGGTCCAGTGCAGATTCTGAGGAGCTAAATGCAGCATCTTCTGCCAGTTTCTCCCTACACGAAACGCTATGGTGACTGATTGGGATTTAATCCTTGCCACTTGGCTTTGGAGAGGGAAGATCTGAGAAACCCTCAGTCCTGCAAAAACTGAGGGCTTCTGGTTGCTTACCTTCATTTGCTTGCGCTGCCAAAGGGACGCTCTGTCCTGGAGCCGCTGGCTCCCAAGCGAAGGAGCAAGAGGAGCTTCTTGTACCCCAGCTTCATGGAGGAGGACATGGTGGATGCTGCTGATACCCTGGACTCGTCCTTCTTCAGTAAGGCAAGCGACATTCCTGCTGGCTGCTGGAGCCGGGGCGTGTCCCCGTGGCCTGCACAGGGGGTTGGGTGTGGGCTCTCACAAGGACCCCTGTGTTGGCACTTCTCCCAGTAGTGACAGAGGCATCGGTGGCTGCTGTGCCCCAGTCTGGTGACGGCCCTTGGGCATGACAGGGAATGATATTGCCATAGTGGGCATTAGTGGGATGGGCCATTAGTGGGATGTCATTGGGGATCACCCTCTTCCCCTGGCCGGGGGGATGCTCAGTCAGGGGGAGGCTTCTGACCCGTCACACATATCCAAGGACACGTGTCCATCCTCTTGCCAGATGGACATGCACGATGAGACGTACTCCATGCCCGATGACGTCTTTGAGTCACCTCCTCTATCAGCCACGTACTTACGCATGCACCACGTTGGGGAGGATGCCAAGGTGTCCCCCGAGGTGGAGCAGCCCACCCCGTGAGTACCAACCCTCAGCAGGTGTTGCCCCTGAGGCTGCCCAAGTGCCCTGCTGGAGGCAGGACAATGTCCCCAGCCATCCCTGCCGTGGGCACCAGGCGCTTCCATCATGCTGCTGGGAGAATGGAGCCAGGAGGTGCTCAGAGCATCATCTCAGGGCATCCTCAGGGCTGTGGCCATGGGGTGTTTCTCAGCTGGTCCTTTTGGCAGGTGTGATGGGTTCCTCCTCTCTCCGCAGGCGGGAGGGCGTCCGGCTCGCTTCGATGTCGGGCGGCGCGGGCCCGGCTCCGCGACGGGGCAGGCGCATCGCCTCCAAAGTGAAGCACTTCGCCTTCGACCGCAAGAAACGCTACTATGGGCTGGGGGTGGTGGGCAAGTGGCTGAACAGGACATACCGGCGCAGCCTGAGCAGCATCGTGCAGTCCCAGCTGGAGATCACCGACAGCCACCGGTGAGGGGCACCGATGGCACGGGACACCCTGACCCAGATGTGTGTCCCCCTCAATGCCTGGGGATCAGGGCGTGGGGGACTGCAGTGTCCCTTTGCCCAGCCGTCTTTGAGCAGCTCCAATTCCTGTCCCCTCCAGGCCGTATTTCACGTACTGGATCACCTTTGTCCACATCCTCATCACCCTGCTGGTCATCGGCACCTACGGCATCGCCCCCATCGGCTTCGCCCAGCACGTGACGACAGAGTTAGTAAGTTTAAGAGCCATCTTTCTGGGGAAACTGACCACCAGTGTCTCGTGGTGTCATGCTCCCTGCGAGGGCTGGGAGCATTTTGGGGGGCTCCAGCGTTTGAGAGGCTCTGTGAAATAGCCAGGGCAGAAGGACGAGCAGCACCATGTTACAGCAGAATATGTGGTGGGAGCAGAGCTGCTCTGCCTTGCTGGTGGGACCCAGCAGCCCTTCCCATCAGATGAAGGGGCTGCTCAGCCCCTCTTGAGCGGAGGAGGACAGGGGTGCACCCCCTCAGCACCCGCCCCTTCAGTGGGAGCTGAGCCTGGCCTCTCTTGGCAGGTGCTGAGGAACAAGGGTGTCTATGAGAGCGTCAAGTACATCCAGCAGGAAAACTTCTGGATCGGGCCCAGCTCGGTAAGGACCCTGCCAGACCCTTGGCCCCTGGTCTCAGGCTCTGCCCTCTGCTCCCCCTGCCCTAAGCTCAGGGGGTTTTCTGAGGTGCTCCTCTCCCCAGGGGGGCAGAGGTTGACCTCCTCACTCCAGCCTGCTGTCCCGGACCCCTGCACCCCCATCCCACTGGGACATGTGGCATGATAGTGGGATGGTCAGAAGAGACTCCATCCCCTTCCCACCTGCCTTCCCTCCACTGGGATGACAGAGACCTTTGTCTATTGCCTGTGGAGACCCGCTGCCCCTGCTGAGATCTCCCTGGGGATGGCTGGAGGGAAGGGAGATGCACAGACAAAGCATCCCCTTGACTGGCATCTCCCTCCCAGATCGACCTGATCCACCTGGGAGCCAAGTTCTCCCCCTGCATCCGGAAGGATCGGCAGGTGGAGCGGCTCATCCAGCGCGAGCGGGACCGGGAGCGTGGCTCCGGCTGCTGCGTCCAGAATGACAACTCAGGCTGCATCCAGACCCTGCCACAGGACTGCTCGGTGTGTGCCCCTGCCGCGGGCACCGGGAAGGGCTGGGGATCCCTGGGGAAAGTGGGGGAAACCATCTCAGCCCTGCACCAGGGCGGGATGCATGTGGGGTCCGAGCCGTGCATTCCCTACTGCATCCTCAGTCTCTCCATGCTCCCTGCAGGAGACACTTGCAACGTTCATCAAGTGGCCGGGCAGCAACGCGCCAGCCATGGGCTCGGGAGAGAAGCGGACCTCAGGGGCTGTGTGTCACCAGGACCCCAGGTAGGAGTGGCAGCTGGGTGGAGGCGGCCCGGTCACCTGGCTGTGTGTGGGACTCGGCAGAAGGGGCTGCCTTTCCAGCTTGGATGTCTTGAATCCTCTTGTCCGAGGGGATGGGAGGCTTTTATACACTGTAGGAGAGTTATAAAGAAGAGGGAATCAGTGGGGAAACCGAGGCAGGGCCTGTCCTAAACACAGGCAGCAGCACATGATGCCGTTGTGGTGTGCTTGTTCCTGTCCTGCTGGAATGGGAACATCCATGGACATCGGTGGGGTTGTCCAACAGCTCTGAGTTCTGCGGACTTCACCTGCAGAAGGAGCTGCTGTGGGGTGTTGTGGGACACCCACTGGTGGGCAGGATCAGGGCAGGTCCCAGAGCTGTGCCTGAGTGGGTTACTGGTCTGCAGGGGGGATGTGCTGGGGGGACCCACCTGACTCACCCTCCTCCTCCCACCAGGACATGTGAGGAGCCAGCATCCAACCCACCCCATGTGTGGCCAGACGACATCACCAAGTGGCCGGTAAGAGCCCGGTGCCACCATCAGCTGGTGACTCCATGGTGGCAGTGGCAATGACTGCAGGGACAGCCTGGGGCCGGACCCTGAGCAGGGCTCCTTTCCCTCCTGCTTCTAGATCTGCACCTACGAGACCAAAACCAACCACACGGGCTTCGCCCACCTGGACTGCCAGATCAAGGGCAGGCCCTGCTGCATCGGCACCAAGGGCAGGTGGGTCGTGACACAGGGGGCACCTGGCTTGGCTCCCTCCTCTGCCCTCCTGCCTCGTGTTGTCCCATCAGCATCCAGAGCTGTGTGTGGGAAGAGAGGGAGGTTACAGAGCCTTGAGGGGTGGGAAGCACGGTGGCAGCAGGCTGGGAGCAGAGGGGGATGCTCAGGGGTGTCCTGAGTGTGCCCTGCCCCCAGCAAGCCCCCTCCTGCCCCCTGCCAGCTGCGAGATCACCACGCGGGAGTACTGCGACTTCATGCACGGCTACTTCCATGAGGAGGCAACACTCTGCTCGCAGGTGAGCAGGGCCAGAGAGGCATCGCAGGGCATGTGGGATGCAATGCTAGCAGTCATGCTGATGCCAAAGAGCTTTAGAGTATCCTACCAGGAATGGGACATGGTTGGGATGGGCATAAGCATGGGCGATGCAAAGTGCAGGGACTTGCCCAGCTACTGGCTGGGCTCCTGCTGCTGTGCCCACCTTGCTGGTGTGGGGCAGGAGGCACCTTTTCCAGCACCAGGGCAGTATGGGTGCCCCACGCCATCCAGAATCCCCTCACAGCTGCCACACGGCATCATTGGCAGCCCATCCCTGTGACCCATCCTTTGCTCCCTGTGGCTCTGGAGACAACCCTGCTGCCTTTGCAGGTGCACTGCTTGGACGAGGTTTGTGGGCTCCTGCCCTTCCTCAACCCGGAGGTCCCTGACCAGTTCTACCGCCTGTGGCTGTCCCTGTTCCTGCATGCCGGGTGAGCCACAGCGCCCATATCCCCAGGGATGGGGGAACTGGGGACTGGAGTGTCCATCAGGATGGGGTGGGAGGGAAGAGGGAAGGGCACTCCCAGAATACAATGACATGTGTCTTCAGAGGGGGGTGCTTCGTGAGCTGCCTCGTGCCCTGGGGCACTGGGTGGGAGGGCTGGGCAGGGGTCTCTAACACAGGGCCTCTCCCCCAGCATCATCCACTGCCTGGTGTCGGTGACGTTCCAGATGACGGTGCTGCGGGACCTGGAGAAGCTGGCAGGCTGGCATCGCATCTCCATCATCTTCATCCTCAGCGGCATCACGGGCAACCTGGCCAGTGCCATCTTCCTGCCCTACAGGGCAGAGGTGAGGGCTGGGGGCTCTGTCCCAAATCCAGTCAGCTCCCCAGGGAGCAAAGGACACCCCTCTCCATCCCCATCCTGGCAGGGGTTTGGGGAAGGGGCTGGTGCACAGATTCTCACCCCCTGGCAGGCTGTGCTGCAGGAGAGGGGGAGGGGGTGTCCCTGCCCCACGTGTGGTGTTGGCACATGCCGTGTGTGTCACATGTCACCACGTGTCCGTGAGCGTGCGGGGTCCCCGGGCAGGCAGATGGCTAATCTGCTGCCAGCCAAACCCTGTCAGGCTTTAAATGAGATCATGCCAAGGGCCCTAATCCCCCCAGGGCTGTGCCAGCATGGGGCTGTGGTCTGGGAGGGGGTGATGCTCTCTGGCTGCTGAGTCACGGGAAGTATCAGCTCTGCCAAAACAGCACCACCCTGCTCCCTTCCTCATCCTCCTGTGCCAGGGCTCCCACTCCTGAGCCCCACGCAGGATCCTGCACAGGGATGCAGGAGCCAAATGCGCTTTGCTAGAGCAGGAGATGATCCCTGGGGACATGGGGTATATCTGGGGTGACATAATGTCCAGCCCTGACTTCCCCCATTCCTGCAGGTGGGCCCTGCCGGGTCCCAGTTCGGCTTGCTGGCCTGCCTCTTCGTGGAGCTCTTCCAGAGCTGGCAAGTGCTGGAGAAACCCTGGAAAGCCTTCCTCAACCTCTTCGGGATCGTCCTCTTCCTCTTCATCTGCGGCCTCTTGCCCTGGATCGACAACATCGCCCACCTCTTCGGCTTCCTCAGCGGCCTCCTGCTGTCCTTCGCCTTCCTGCCCTACATCACCTTTGGCACGGTGGACAAGTACCGCAAGCGGGCCATGATCATCGTGTCCCTGCTGGTCTTCGTGGGGCTCTTTGCCTCGCTGGTGGTGTGGCTGTACGTGTACCCCGTGAACTGGCGCTGGGTGGAGTACCTCACCTGCCTGCCCTTCACCAGCAAGTTCTGCGAGAAGTACGAGCTGGAGCAGGTCCTGCACTGACCCCGCCGGCGGGGACGGGGCTGGGACAGGCGATGTTTTCCATGGGGTGGGTCCTTCCCAGCCTGTGGGAGATGGTGGTGGCTGCTCCGGGATGGGGCAGATCCTGGGCATGGCTCCATCCTCAGGGATGGTGGGTTTGGGGTACCCCCTGCTCAACTCCGGGGGTGCAGGGCTGAGCCAGCCCTGCCTTGAACCCCTTTGGGGCTCCCTCCTGATGCTGGAAAGCCATAACTGGTTTGAGGACTGACTCCGGCTGCTGCCTGTGTGGGGAAAGGGCTGAGAGAAGCGGGATTTTGGTGTATCCATGGCCAGGCTGGACTCCCGGTCCTGGGGTGAAGTTGCTGAAGTCTCCAGCCTGTGCTCCCGCCTGCCTGGGGCCTCATCCCACCTCGGTGCCCTGAGGCGCTGCAGCTCATACTGTGAACACAACCCCCTTTTTGCAGGGGCACTTTTTTTTATCCACAGCCCTCTACACCCAGGGTTTCCCCATTTTGGGCTCCCCGGCATCTCTGTCATGGCTCCAAGATGTTCAGAGCTGAGCTTCAAAGATATTTTTCAGTTCTGTTCCCCGTTAGGCCCCCAAGGAGGCTTGTGCCTTCCTGCCTAGCTCCTCACTGGATGGAGAGGCAGGACTTGGGACAGGGGGCTTTTCTTTCCCTTATTTCAGTGAAATTCTCTTTTTGGAAGGGGAGGAGCAGCAAGGACCGCACTTGTAGTGCCATGGCAGGAGGCAGGCATGGAGAAAAACCTCCTGGGGGGCTTGTGTGGCTGCTTCTGGAGCCCACAGACCTCTCAAGAAGCTGTCGGTGCTCCCACCTTCTACCTTGACTCCTTGCTATTTCCCCTTTCCCGTTTTCCAAGTGTGGAGACCCAGGTAATGGTGCTGGTCAGATGGAGAAGTGCAGGATGGGGCAGTCACCTTCCCTCTTCCCTGTCCGAGGCTGCACGTTCCCACCTGCCCCCAGCCCTGGGCTGCTCTCCCCAGCATCTCCTCCCTCCCACCAGCCGTGGCACGAAGGCAGGGCCTTCCTGGGGTCCGGGTGACCCCTCTGGGCTGGTTTGGACCCAGGCTGGTGCCAGGCTGTCTCTCCCCTGAGATGTGTTGCTTTGGTGCTGGAGGCCTCAGAGCTTTTAAATGGGGGCAGGTGAGAATCTCCCAGTTAGGATGTCCTGGGATGAATATTCAAGGTCTGAGAGCTTGGCTCCCTCTCCACAACCACTTGCCGAGTGAGCCCAGGAACATCTGCATCCGTTCCCTGCATCCCTCCCTCCACCCTGGGCCAGTTTTCAGCCCCACTCTGTCCCTCCAGTTGCTGCTCCAGCCAAAGACAGACCCTTCACCTCATTCGTCTCTTTTTGATACTTTTTTAAAAAGCTGTGGGTTTTTTCCCCCCCTTAATAAATTTCTACCTGTATTTAATGAGATGCACAAGGCCTCTTCTCCCTTCTTGGGCGTGGGGACGCAGCACTTTTGGGGGTTCTGGTTGTTTTGGTGATGGCTGGTATGGCAGGGAGGGAGGACAAGCCGGGGCTGGTGCCCTGATGTGCCTCTCAAACCCCTCCCTGGGAGGAGACAGGGTTTGGAGAGTCTCAAGCCAAGGAGAAGCTTGGATCTATGAAACCTCCTGATCCTGCCTGAGGGCAGATCCTGCCTTTATCCCACCCTTCACTGAATGACCTGAGGCTGGATTTGCCCCTTCTCCCTTGAGGCTGAGGTGCCCCAAGGAGTCCTGGATTGCTCCCCTCATACCAGCTGGTGCCCTCCCTCCGGCCATCGTGGTGAGGTCATGGTCAAAGCAGGGCAGGAGCACACATGGGCTGTGTAGAAAATCACCACCACATCTTTATTTGCTGCTTTCCAACAACCTGAGTTGTTTGCAGAAGGCTTGTCCTGGGCCAGTTGTGGGTCTGGGACAGGGAGGACCAAATGGTTTGGACTGGTTCCCTGGGGAGGCTCTGCAATGTGCAGCTGAGGGTGGCCATGGGCTGGGAATGTGCTCCAAGGGGTCTGGAAAGATGTCTGTGGGCAGGGGGTGGCTGCCACGGCCCCTGCCTCATCTGGGGGCTGCTCAGCGAGGGCTTGGCCATGGTGTGCTCCACTCGTGGTGGTGGTGATGGTGGGAGGGGTGCCAGGGTGGGGCACATTTTGCAGGGGCTCTGCTGGGCGTCTCATCAAACTGTGGTGGGTGGAAGTGCCCTCAAAGCAGCAGAGCCCCCAGCCATTCCCAGGGCAAAGCCTTTCCATCCCAGAGAGCTCGTGGCCCTGCCAGTGCAGCCCTGGCTGAAGCAAAGCCCTGGGAGCTGATGCTTCCAGCAGGACCTGGCAGGAATTTCTGTCCCCAGCCCTGCAGGGATGGGATGGGGCCAGGCTGATGTGGCTGGAAGGCAGATGTGGCAGAGGGAGTAGCCGTAGCCAGGGCCAGCCAGGGAAGGTGGATCAGTGGTGGGGATGGAGAGGGGTTGCAGCCTCTCATCCCCCCAGCCTCAGCCCCCCAGGCAGGCCGGAGGAGAGGGGGCTCAGCAGCCGCTGTTCCTGCGCATGAGGGCGTGTCCCCGCACGGGGTGCTGCATCTCCACGAAGGCCAGGTCCCCCACCGTCACCTCGCAGGGCCCCAGCGCCTCGAACCCGCACTTCTGGTAGAAGGGCACGAGGAAATCCTCGCACATGAGCAGGGCGCGGCGGGCGAAGGGCAGGCAGCGCAGGTACTGCAGGTAGCGCCACATCAGGATGGAGCCCTTGCCCTGCTGGCGGACGGTGCGGTGCACGGCCAGCACGTGGATGTGCACGGCCGAGCCCTGCGGCTTGTGCAGGGTCAGTGCTGCCTGAGAGGGGGGGACAGGGGTTAGCAGGACCAGGGGGTCCCATCCTGCTTCTTCTTCCCCACCCCGAAGAACCGGGGTCCACATCCTCCCCATCCCTGTTCACCTCCCCCCATCATCCTCGGAAGGTTTTTAATTTTAAATTTAACGTTGAGGGGAATTACTTGGCATATTTTTAACAACACCATTTAAATTAATTAATGAGAAGGTTCATTTTCCACCAGAGCAGCCCTGTAGCAGTTAGTCCTGGGAGAAGATTTTTGGAGTAGCCTCAGGGCCCCAGGGAGCTTCACCTGGTCCCCAGGCTCTGGCAGTCCCTCTCCCAGTGCACAAGGTGGTAAGGACAGGGTCTTACCTGGCTGAGCCTCTCCTGGTCCCAGAGGGAGCCGATGATGAACGCCACGAGCCGCCCTTCCTCAAACCAGCCGAGGGACAGCTCCGGGCACAGGTTCAGGAAGTGGCGGATCTCATCCAGGTGCAGGGGACAGTCCCCAGAGACCGATATAAAGGCTGGAGGGGGACAGTGGTGAGCACAGGGAGGGAGACAAAGCACACCCGACCCAGAAAAACTCCCAGCACTTTTATAGGAGAGGAAAAGTGGGGTGTGATGGGAAGAGATGGCACGTGTCCTGCTGCCTGCTAGGTCTAAAGGAGTTCTGAGGGACACAGATGGTTCCAGGGAGCAGTTCTGCTCTTCCAGAGGCAGTTCCCCAGGGCTCAGTGACTGGCTCCTAACTCTGCTGAATCCAGAGCTACAGCAGCTGGTGCTGAATTGAACCCTCCCTCTCGGCATCTCTGGCTGCCCCTGCCCTCGGAGAGAAGGGAGAAATGGGCTGGGTGAGTTTGGCTGAGGGAAGCTAGGGTGAAGGAAAGGGGGGAAGCTTGGCAGGGTGGCACCTCAAAGTGCCCCTGGGCAGTAGGAGGCAGAGCATGGTGTCCTTCCTCCCACCTCTCTTTTTCCTATCCTCCCCACTGTCTTTCACAGGGCTGTTTTGGGAGAGCTGCTCCTCACTCACCTGGTCCTACTCAGCATCACTTCCCACCATCCCCACCCCAGGGCGAGCTGGGCCGTGCTTCTCCAGCTCATTAACCACAGTTCCTCCACCTCGTTAGGGAGCCCGTGGTGGCCTGGCCACGAGGCACAGCCACTGCATCCCTCCCACGAGGGCACACATAGGGGAATTTGCCATTACAAGGAGCACAAGAGACTGATGATGGAAACAGATGCAAAGGGATCCAGCAGATGCCAGCAGACAGGATCTCCCCGGGCTCCATCTCCCGGGATGCTGCTGGTGAGATGCTGCTGGATCAGGCCTGGGCATGGCTATGCAGGATGGCAGGGCAGAGAGGTTAGTTGAATACAGCCTCAGGCAGGGCCGACATTTCAGTTGCCATGGTAGTTATGGAGCTGGATTGTGGAATCATAGAAAGGTTTGGATTGGAAAGGACTGTTAAAGGCCATGTAATTCACCCCCCTGCAGTGAGAAGGGGCACCTTACCTTCGCGCTCGATCTCGAACACGCTGACGGCGTCCTCGGGGCTGAGGCAGCGGAACTCGCTGGCGGGCAGCGTGTGCCGGCGCTGGCCCCCGGGCGAGCTGCGCGGCGACCGCAGGTGGACCGGCTTTAGGAAGGGCAACGCGCTGAGCGCTGACATCCTCCTCCTCCTGCCTGGCTTCCCACCGCTCCTTCTGTTCGGGGCAGCCTGTGCCGGCTCCCACACCCTTTATTCCAGCCAAGCTCCTCCAGCACTGTCAGCCAGCAGAAGTATCTGTTGATCACAGACAGGATTAGGCTGCTTGTCCCCCTTTCCCTATAGATGTGTGTGTGTATGTACAGCAAATACCCGCCCACAGTGACCCCAGCTGCCCTCACTGTGAGCTGGGGAATACAGGAGGCTGGCACCAGCTGTGAGCTGAGCAAATCCCGGGGCCTGGGGGGCAAAAGCACAGTGATCCAGGTGGTGGGACAGAGCAGGGAGAAGGGCCAGGGCTGTTAGAGCTGGAGCAGGTGTGGGGCTGAGCATCCTGCCCAACATTGCCCAGCCCATGGCAGCGCTAGGCAGTGGAATGGGCAGGAGAACCCTGGAGCAAGTCCAGCTGCTGCCCTGGGGACAGGCAGGTGGGATGCGCCTGCAGGAAGCCAAGAGCCATAGAATAAACATGTATCTGTGTGAAATTTCCCTGTGATGGTCTGGTGCTTGCGGAACAGCACAGCCCTGCTGGAGTGAGAGGTCAGTACCAGGCCACAGAGGTGCCCTGACATGGACACGCATCAGGCAGCCAGAGCCACTCCTCCAGACAGCACGAGCTCACAGGATTTACTCCCTTCTCTGATACACTGAGCAGGTGAGTGACTCAGCTTAACCTCTGTTGGGTTCTTAGGTCATGTCCATGCTCACAGAGGTGGCTCCCTGGCAGGATTGAGCAGGTGACCAAGGCAGAAAGCCTCGGGTGTCCTCCCTGGTGAGGTGTCCTCAGGCTTTGCCCCCTGCCCCAGGAGCTTTGGGTAGCATGATCCCACCAGACACAGCCCAGGCCAGGACACTCCACCTTCAGCAGGGGTTCCCCCAAGGGGGTCACCAGCACCCGAGGTCATCTGACAGCACTCATCCTGCACAGCCCAGACAAATCCCTTGACCTGGATCAGAGCCTGTAGCTTCAATCTGCTTCTGCTTTCACGTGTGAGTGAACCCAGTTAATAAACCCAGAGAGAACCACAAACTGAGTGAATAACTTCACTAAGCACACACATCCTGCAGACAGAAATAGTGGGAATGGCTATCAGAGCCATCCGTTCAACCATCCATCCAAACTCAGACCAATATGCAAGCAATTTCCAGCGAAGCCAGAGCAAAGCTGGGTCATTTTTGATTATTGTTTCAGAGGTGCCGGCTTTCCCTGCTAATTATAGGCTTGCCTCCAGCTAATAGGATTTATGGAAACAAAAGCATTACCAGCACAAACATTGCACAGGACACAACCGGTGCAAGCTGGGAATTTTCCATCCCAAAATGCCGAGGGCTGGATGCTTGAAATGCCAGTCTTATGCAGTCTGAGGTGAGACGGGGTGGTCTTGGGATTTATTTTCAATGAATCGCTGGTTTGGCTGCAGGTGTGTATCTAAGGGATCAGCTCCATCAGGGAGAGGGGCTTTCCTTGACAGGGGAATTATTTAGCACCCCGGTGCTCATTCCAGTCACCACGGGCTGACTGAACTCATGCTGGGAGTGGGTGGTTCATGCTCCTGCAGGAGGGAAGTAAAATGGGGTGAGCTGGAGGGGACAGTGGGGTGCTGGGGGAGTTGGGGGTGAGTGTAGTGTTTGTAGAGCTTATTATCAAATCTTATGGAACTCCTCATCCTACTAATTGGATTAGGGGCTCATCTGCATGAATAAATCCCAGAGTAGGCAAGAGGGTAACCTCAGGGGACGTTGAAAATGCAGTGGTGGTTTGATCCTGGGGGGGTACCGAGTGCCTGGAGCGAATTCTGGGGATGCTGCTGGTGAGATGCTGCTGGATCAGGCCTGGGGATGGCTGTGCAGGATGGCAGGGCAGGGAGGCTAGTTGAATACAGCCTCAGGCAGGGACGACATTTCAGTTGCCATGGTAGTTATGGAGCTGGATTGTGGAATCATAGAATGGTTTGGATTGGAAAGGACTGTCAAAGGCCATGTAGTTGACCCCCCTGCAGTCAGAAGGGGCACCTTCCACCAGCCCAGGTTCCTCAGGGGTGTTTGCTCTCCAACAGCCAACATTCAGTGCTCAGTGCCCAAGAGCAAGCCTTTATCCCAGAGCATACGAAGGCTGGAAACAACTGAGTCATAGAAGTGTCTACAGGGACATCCACGGAGCTGAAGAGTTCAAAACCTTGTGTTTAAGTGGCTGCTCCAATCCCATTAGAGAAAACTAGGAAAGGGCAATCAGGTCCCTCCAGCTATTTTTAGAAGTTGTCTGAGACCCCAACCAGCAACACCCTGGAGCAGTAGTCAGGGAAGGGGAAAGGTTGCTCCTTGCTTGTTTTCCTTGTATTTTTTCCCCTCCAGCGTGTTATTCCTGGCAACCCAGGTTATACAGCTGGAGGGCTGATATACTTGTGTTTGTTTTCTGGAAATGAACTTCTTGCTTTGCTTCTCAGCTCCCTGAAGAGTCAAAGGTCTTCTGGGGAGAGGGCGATGCATAGAACCTGCAGAGCACAGAGGAACCAGCAGTGCTCTCTATCCCTGGAGAAAACCACGGGCCCTGCACAGCCACAGGGGTACCATGGGAAGCACCAAGCCTGAAGAGGTGAAGGAAACTCTGCCCAGGTCCCAGAGTAAGTGAGAAACAGTGATGAGGAAAATTCTCTCTCCATGGCTCATCTGCCTTCTGATGCTCCAACAAAGCTTCCTGTCTTTGTTCAACTCACTTATACCTCAGGCTGAAATTTGTGCTGTGACTCCTTGCCAGACCTGCCTGAGATGAGCCCACTACATTTGTGTGTTGTAGCAGTGAACCAAGAGCTTGTTCCGTAAAATTTCCCTGCCATGACTTGTGTTTTTGCACCAGGAATCAGACCACTCCCATGGTCCAGACACATGCTCACATGTAAATAAACAGGCAAATGCACAGTATCCCCCCTGGCAGCACCTTTTACTAAGTTAAGGATTGTCTGCCTGGGTTTGGAGCTGGATTTTTTAAGTGAGTTGATAGTACACAATTATTCACCCAGTTTTAAAGTCTAATACTCCATGCAAAAGAGCTCAAGTTCTTCCCACATCCAGAAGACGAAGGGTTTCAGTGAGAAGAGTCCCTGCAGCTGGGTTTTGGTAGCACGTGTTGGAAGTGTAAGGGTGAGACAGGGGCTGGGATGAGAGTCACACCTTTCCCTGTGCCAAAACCACTTCTCAGCAAGCTAAGCTCCGTACAGCAACCTCCCACCCCTCTGGGGAAATTCCCGCCGTCCTGGGATACAAAAGCAAGTCGCAGTGGCCAGGGGACCACCAGCTGTCCCCAAGGCTGTCAGTACCCCCGGGATATGACAGGAATGTGGGTGCTTACCAGCCGGGGACCCCACGCCGCTCCCTGCCCGCCTGGCTCCAGGGGTGCCGTCTCAGCGCTGGCAGGAGAGGAGGATGTGGGGTTTTGCCTCCCCTCCTCTGTCTGCTGCATCCTCCACACCCCGCTTATATATATTTGTTATTTATGGAGCACGTGATGACATCCTAAGGAGTTTAGAACTCCGATGAAAGACAGGGAGAGGTGAGAGGCTTTACGGTGACAAGCTAGCAAAGGGATCACTTCGGGTCGGTTTTTGTTGTTGTTTTTTTTTTTTTCTCTGGCGTGACTGGCTGCGGAGGGATAAAGCATTAGCTGATTGCTCTGCTCTGCGAGCTGGGCAGGGAGAGCAGGGGACTTAGCCAGGAAAGGGAGCACTGTCCTGTGCCTGATCCTGACCTCTCCAACAGCATCAGGAGCCCACAGGAAGCCAAAGGCAGCCCTGCCCAGAGTGGATGCGCTTTCTTTGGGGAACGATGGGGAGGCTGCTGGTTGTGCCAGGCATGATCATTGCTTGGGCTTGAGCGGGGAGGGAGCTTCTCAGGGGAATCAGCTGACTCCTTGTAGGATGGGAAGTCAGACCTAAGGTTTCTTGCCCAAGGAGCTTATTCCAAAAACCAAGCGTCTCTCCCCCATGCAGCCCTCTGTCCCTGGGAGCTGTTACATAAGAAACTGGACAGGCAGAACCAGCAATGTTAGTCCTCATCAGGACACGTGTAATAAAAGGGAGATTATCCCAGGTGGGGGCATGATGTTGGCATCATCATTATCATCGGGAACCAGATGCAGCCCTGAAAGAAGCCCGGAGCAGGAGGCAGAGCTGGCTTTGCTCCACTGGAGACATTTCCAGGGCAGCTCTGGATCTGCTTTAGCTTCCAGCCATGGGTAAAGTGACCTGGAGCTACACCCTTCTCTCTCTCTTTTAATTTTTTTCATGGAATTGAAACAGAAATATGACCCAGCAGCTTTCTGCTCTTCAGAAATGGCATTTTGGAGCAACTCCCAGCCATTAAAACAGCCCAGCAGAGCAGAGGTTGGCCCGTGGCTGTAATAGTCAAGCAGGGATGCTGCATTCCACAGTTTTAGCTGGGTCTGTCTCTTCCTGCTCCCACACAGCTGCAGAGGGTCAACAACTCCATTAAATTAGAGCCACAGCAGTGTGCCTAGATTTGCATATTTAGCAGCTCTCTCAGCATCTTCAAAGAGCCCCGAGCTGTCACTGCGGCCCCGCACCGGGCTGGTCCCTCTGTTGGAGTACCCACTCAGGAAGACAGCAATTATCTCCGGGTAGGATTTGCAGCGAGGGGCGACATGTGGGAGGCAGATGAATCACGGCTCGGCCCCCCCTCTGCCAGGGCTTGGGAATGAAGCCATGGACACGCAGCTCAGGGGCTCCTCAGCTGCACCGTGCTCTGTCTCCGGCCCCGCCGTGCCCCATTATCCCGGTGCTCAGCAGATTAAGCTGCTTTTGGTGTCTGCAGCCCTGGCTTTGATGCAGGGTCTGCCATCACGAGATTCGGATGGCATTGGGATCCTTCCCTGTGTGACGCCATCGGAGAGGTTTCTCTCTCAGACTCACGTAATTGCATAATTCCCAAGCTGGACGCTGTTTACATCCCTGTTCAGCACCTTCCTCTGGCTCGGCCATGGGAACCCACATTTCCAAGAGGGTGACGCTTTTCTCCTGGCAATGACCTAACAGCAGGGCTCTGCAGTTTGGCATTGCTGCGAGGTCAGCTGTGAGCTCTGATATCCTTCTCCCTCATCTCCTCTCTTTTCATCGCTCGTGCTGGTGCTTGTTGATGCTGTAACTTCCCAGCAGGATGTGGCTCTTTGGGCATACTCGGTATTCTCAGCACTTGCCAGGCTGCCCACCTGCTGCTTCTATCCCCCGGTGCTCCCTCTCAAGCTGCCAGGAGTGGTTTTAGTTCACCAGCAGCTCCTGAGAAGCCAGCGTGCTTCCAGCCTTTCCTCTGGAGGAGGACATTGTGGTTTAGGAACCTGCCAGCTGCTGCTCTTTCAAAATAGCAATACAGGGCTCCTCTGGAGCGAGGCCAGCCCCTAGCCCCACGCTCTGGACAGGCCCTGGAGGGGCTAGTTCTGCTCTGTGCTCTGAAATGTTTATATATATGTATGTATACATATTATGAATAACATGCAAATATACATGTATATGTCTTTCCTCTGGCATATTCCTTTTGGCCCATCAGTGGCAGGACTGATTCTCTCCACAGAGACTCTCAGGGAGCTGGGGAAGGGATGAAAGGATGAAAGGATCCTACTTCACAGCTTATTTGGGTTCTCAGCAGTGGTTAGGGGAATAGGCTTTGAACTCTGGCTTTGACCTGCAGTAGATAAACATGTGCCTTTCCAGGGCTGGTGTGTTTTGCTACTTCTCTACCTTTGACAAAAGAGAACAAACAAGTTTGGCAGACAGTTTCACCCATGTCTGCCTGGCCATGGCAACCTCAGCCAAAAGCAGGAGATTGGGTGCCAGGACTCAGCCAGGACCTCTTTTGTCCCCTGCCTGGAGCACAGTGCTGCTGGTGATTAACCTCCTCTCCTCTCTGTGATCTGGGGTTTGTAACTAGGTCACGGCCACTCATGGCACAGTCCCTGGGAGGAAGGGGGTCAGTGGGGGCTGCAGGAGCTTCTCTGGGAGGAGAGAGCTGGGCAGGTGGGAAAGTGTTCAGCAGAGGCAGCCCCACCCTCCAGTCCCAGATCTCCGAGCAGTTTAGAGCCAGTCTGGCTTTTGGAAGAGAAGATTCCAGCAGTCTGGCAATTGTTGTTTGGGCGTCCTGCTGCTTACAGGAGCTGTCCTGCCCTTGATCCAGCCCCAACCCTGGCACACTGCTGCTGGGAGCCAGGGTGATTCCTGGAGATGGCTGGCAACCAGATGCCACCCACGGGGAATAAAAATCCTGGAGAGCAAGGCTGAGCCTGGATCAATCCCATCAGGAGGATTGTGAAGTGTTGGTCTCAGTGAAAAGGTGAGAGGAGGGAGCGGAGGAGGATCGTGCTCACATCGAGTTGTTCATGTACAAGGTGAAGATGCTCTGAGTTATTTGTAGGAGAGCCAGCGGTGTTCGGTCAGGGCAGCACAACCAGAGAGGGAAGGGCTGGGTAATCACGACTCCTGCAGGATCATAGAATGGCTTGAGTTGGAAGGGATCTCACAGACCATCTCATTCCCTGCCCACCCACCTCCGGAGGCTCTCTGGGCTCGCAGAGTCAGGATGAAGGATTGCCATATGCTGCATCACTTGCTCTTATTTCTGTTCCCTGATGCTAATGGGGACACAGGGATTCCTGCTGAGCTCTTTGCGTGATGATGGAGATAAACCCCCAGCTCTCCCTGTGGGAGGGTCTGGAGGCATTCGCTGTGACACGAGCTGCTCTGAAAGACCTTTCCTGAAGGCACCATCTCTTCCCAGCAGGGAAGGTACAGGGACTCTGTGCCTCTGCGAAGCAGCGAGAGAGGGAAATACTGGGAGGGTTGGCCAAGGAGGGGTTGCAGAGCGGAGCAGAGGGGGCTGGAGGGCTCACCTGCACCCGGGCGCGGAGCCCTCAGCCCGGTGGGCAGAGCCTGGCTGCAGCCCCGGGGCTCCGAGAGGAGCTGCTGCCCCCGGGCAGCCACGGGCCGGTGCCGCCCGCTCCCCCCGCCAGACCGGAGCCGCCGGGAGGCGACAGCCCACGAGGTGGCACCAGAGCCCCGCCGCAGCCCGGCACCGGCACCGGCAGGACACCGCGGGACCCTGTGAGCACCTACCGTCCTCCGGCCATCGCGGTACCCTTGGGCACCTGGCACCCTCCGGGAATCCCCAGTGGAAGTCTCGGCGCCCAGTGGTCGTTCCAGTCCTTGTGGACATCCCAGAGACGTCCCCAACACCCAGCAGACATCCTGGTACCCTGCGAGCATCCTTGGCGCCTGCCATGCCTCCTGGTATCCTCTGGGTATCTCCAGTACCTGGCAGAACCCCCAGCACCCTGTGGGCATCCCAACACCTGCCCCTTAAATCCTGCGAGGCCTGTGCAAAGTTGCCCTGTGAGAGAACCAAGGAGGAAGGACAGGGCTTGCTTGCCACCAGTATCTCTACAGGGAGGTAAAGGTATCCCGGGTATCCCAGCACTCGCTGGGCATCTTGGCACCCTCCGGGTATTCTGGCACCGTCCGGGCATTCTGACACGCCCTCTGGGCAGCAGCATCTCGGCAGGGAGACGCTGGTGATCTAACCTACGTGCCATAAGGCAGTTAGATCATGGGACAGCTTGATTCCAGGGAGGATGTTCTCCTGCAGAGTAAAGTCCATCCCTTCCCAAAACAGCCTTACCAGCAAGAATTGCCCCTAAGCTGGGCAGGAGGCTGCTTGACATGTCACTCTGCAGAAGTCCTGTGTGTTTTGCTGGGTGGTGTGGACTTGCAGAGAACCCTCAGCAGACGTCTGAACAGTGATGTTAAATAGGAGATGCTCATTTTGACACCCAGGCACTGTAAAATCTGAAGGCTGTCAATATTGTGACAGCCCAGGCTCTGGGCTGTCGTGTCCTAAAAACGCAATCAGTCCTCCTTCAGTGCCACTTCCTGATGGAAGCACATCAGAGCTCCAGCTGGGATCAGAGTGCAAAAACACACCCGGCTCAACTCCTGCTAACGAGCAAACAGCCCTGACTTGTCCCCATTATAATCCCCCTGCCGTGAGCCTGGTCAGGGGTATAATGTGATTGTTTTCATGGCTATTTGTGGCTACCTGAAACCCCAGCACTGCTCTTCAGCACATAATTGCCCTGAAGAGGGACAGTTTCCATCTCCACACATGATTGTGCCCATTACTGTATCTATATTTTATTAGTGGCTGTTGCAATGTACATTAAGGAGATGATGAGGAGCATCACTGTGCTGGATAAAGCTCTGCTTTGAAACCTCGAGAAGACATGGCATCAGATTAAATGGAGTCAGAGGGAACCTTCTGCCTTTCTCAAAGGCCTGTTTCTGCTTCCACAAAGGCACAATTCCCCCTGGCTACAGAGGGAGAGGGGTTGGTACCTTGTCCACAGCTCCAGGTGGGCTGGATGAATGCCCTGGGGAGATGTGTCATACTCCCCCCTCCAGCACAGCGATGGTCAGAGGATGAAATCCTCATGCCACAGGCACTCATGCTCTAGAAATTCTGAATGCTGCCTACACCTTGTCCACTTCAGAGAGTTCAGGGCACATGGACACAGGTCCGTATTCCCAGGAGCACATCACTAGAAATAGCTGTGAACCCACAGTGGCACTGACTGGATATTTAAACTGCCTTTCCCTAGGGGTATGCTGCTATTTAGCCACCCAATGGTCCCTTTTAGCTCTATTCTATTTCTTATCCCTGGGGTTGAAGCCAAGAAATGCTCCAGCAAGGAATCACATCAACATGCTGCCTTTCTGATTAACATGATGCTGTAGGGAGCGATTAAATGCAGGAGTGGAGGCTGGGTTGGCCTGGGAGAAGACAGGGGCTGGAGGGCTTCACTGCCTGCAGCTCCTTGATTTGGAGGCAGGACAGGGATAGTTTGTACTTCTGCATCCCTTCGAGCATCCTGCTGCCCTGACCCACACCTCGGGGTAGTGAGGAGCTGGGCAGAGCTCCCAGTGCACCCATCACCCACACACTGCCTGCCCCAGCCTCCCCTCAGCTGCTTCCCAGGGCTTTAGGGACATTTGCAAGATTGGAAAATCCCAACCTTGAGGAGAGGGTTCCAGAATTTAGGGGCAAGCACGGGCAGACCTTTATCCTGGTTGCTTTTCCTAAAAGGAGAAACCTTGGAAGGTGGACGGATATCCAGCTGGTGGATCCAGCCAAGGCAGAGCAGTCTGGAAGAGAGAGGGCGAGAGGGAAAACACTGCTCTGCTGCTCCTGGGGTCTTCTCTGCAAGAGAACAGATTAGGCTGAGGATTTCAGGCATTTTCTTGCTATTCAAGCCAGTGCTGCACAGTTAGGGAGATCTAGGGAGAGAAGATGCAGGATATGTTGTGGTAAAAGATAGGCAGTAAAGGCTATTTTGGATTCCTTTAGTCCTTTGCCTGCCAGAGCAGCAGGACCAGCTCAAAAAACTTTTCTATTTACAAAATCTCTGCAGACAGAGGGGAAAAATCCTTAGAGTCAATGAAGCCAAATATTCGGCTCATTTGCACAGCCTAATGAGGGCTTCTAGGAGCCATGAAAAGCAAGACCAAGCTTTGATGTCAGCTGGAGAGCAGCTCCCAGTGCCCAGTGCCAGGATGGACCCCCACCTGTGCCCAGGGAGAGGGATCTGTAAACAGCACAGCCCCCGTCACTGGGGAGTGGGAGATGGTGCAGGGAAGCCCACAGGGACTGAGAAGTGGGGGTGATGCAGTGCAGTGTCCCCCCACCACTGGGGCTCAGAGACAAGGCAGTGCAGCCCCCTCATCTCCGGGGACCAGGGGATGATGCAGTGCAGGATCCTCCATCCCTGGGGACGATGCAATGCAGCCTCTCCCCATCCCTGGGGTTCGTGGGATGATGCAGCCGAGCCCCTCAACCTCGAGGATCAGAGAACGATGCAGTGCAGCCCCCCAGCCCTGGGGGTCAGAGGATGATGCAGCCCCCCCTATCCCCGGGGATGATGCAGTCCCCCCTCATCCCTGGGGGTCAGAGGATGATGCAGCCCCCCCTATCCCCGGGGGTGATGCAGTCCCCCCCCATCGCTGGGGATCAGAGGATGATGCGGCCCCCCCCATCCCCTGGGGTGATGCAGTCCCCCCCCATCGCTGGGGATCAGAGGATGATGCGGCCCCCCCCATCCCCTGGGGTGATGCAGTCCCCCCCCATCGCTGGGGATCAGAGGATGATGCGGCCCCCCCCATCCCCTGGGGTGATGCAGTCCCCCCCCATCGCTGGGGATCAGAGGATGATGCGGCCCCCCCCATCCCCTGGGGTGATGCAGTCCCCCCCCATCGCTGGGGATCAGAGGATGATNTCCGAGCCATCCCCGCTGATGCTGCAGGCCCCCCCACCCCTCGGGATCAGAGGACGATGCCGCCCCCACCATCCCTGGGGATCAGAGGATGATGCAGCCCCCCCATCCCTGGGGGTGATGCAGCGCAGCCCCCCATCCCTGGGGGTCAGAGGAGGATGCAGCCCCCCCCCACACTCCTGGTGACGATGATGCAATCCCTCTATCCCTGGGGATTGGAGGACGACGCAGCCCCGCTCTCCCCACCCCTGGGGCCAAGGACGCAGCGCACCCCCCCATCCCTGGGGATGATGTAGTGCAGCCCCCATCCCTGGGGATTAGAGGACGGTTCAGCCCCCAAGCCCGGGTACGATGATGCAATCCCTCCATTCCCGGGGCTCAGCAGACGGTGCAGCCCCCCCGCACCCCGCTCCCTCCCCGTCCCCGCCCTCCCC
>VWPU01007819.1:0-37434 GCA_013398955.1 Callaeas wilsoni | reverse complement strand
CGGCTGCGCTCAGCGCTCGCCGCCTCTCCCCGCGGCGGCCCGGGCGCTCCGTCCTGCCCCGGCCACCGGCCCTGCGCCGCGACCCGCCTGCCGAAGGAGGGGCCGTCCCGGCCGCCCGGCGGAAGGGCGGATCTGCCGCTTTCCCGTTGGGTCTCCTTTCTCCGCCGCCGCACGCGTGACGCCTTTGTCAGGCTCCGGGCACTCGGCTGGGCCCGCTCCTCCGCCCGGGGCCATGGCCGAGCAGACGGGCTTGGCGCTGCCGCAGACCATGGACAGGTACGGGGAGGGAACGTTCGGGCTGGGCCTGTGAGCCCCCGCGGTGGGTTTGGGGCCGGTGTCGCGGGTCCGGTTTCATTTTTTGCCTTCTGAAATCCTTGGTGGTCTGGCAGAAGTTGTGTGAGCGCTGTCGTAAAGCAGCGCAAGGTAGCGCGGGCAGCTGAGGGGCGTGGAGGGATCGCTGGGCAGCAGGAGAGGTGTGTGCCTGAGCGGGGACGGGCTCTGGGGCGGCTGGGGGCTGCAGGAGCCCGTCCCGTGCCTGGGTCTGGGGGAGCCTCTGGGTATGGAACGCACTGACGTGCACGTAAAGTGAGGCACCAAAAGATGACCTAAGCTTAGCCGGCCTTGTGTGTTTTGTTGCTGGTTTTATGATCTGATGAAAGCCTAGAAGTGGCTTTCTGAAGCGTTCTTAAAAATTACAACCTTAGAAGTATTTTGACTTGAGCATCTTTCTTCTTCTATAATTACTAACTTGTAAATTCTATTTATTGTATTTGTTTTCTCTTTATGCTTTTATTTGGATATGTAGCACTTTCACCCTGTTTCACTGAGCACTTAAGATTCCTTAAGTGTAGTTTTGACTCATCCAGGAAGCCCTTGCAACCTATCCCTTACAAACAATAAACCACATTCACAGCCTGTTATTGCAGGAGTTGTAATAGCCTGGTGTCTCAAAAGTAATCAGGCTTCTGTTGATGAACCTGTCAAGTTTTCATCATAAGGAAGCAAAAAGAACCCTGGTGGTTTTCTCCTTTCCAGGTCGCCTCTAAGGAAAGAGTATTTAATGAAATACAGCCTGTCATCGGGCAGGTGATGGAAATACAGACTATGGGAGGCAGGAGTAGAACTTGTGCAGCCTGGAGGGTGAGAATGAGAAGTTCCAGTTTGATACAGAAAGAGGATAAAAGTGATTTGGGGAGGGAAGGTTTGTGTTTTAGAAAAACTGAAAAGTAAGAGATGATTTATGTTATGAGAGTATTGCAGAATCAACGCCTCTTAAATTTAAACAAAAAAGAAAAACAAAACAAAACAAAAAACCAAAAAAAACCCCAAAAAAACAAAACAAAAAAAACCCAAACAAACCCCGACCCAAACAAACTTTGATCTTCATCCTGAATTTTGTAGTCCAGTAATAGATAGTATTTTGTGTTCTGGAGTTCTAGGAAACCATAATACTCGGAGTGGGTGTCCTGCTGCCCATGGCTGGTGTATCACACTCTGAAGTCCTAGTTCACCCTGTTGGGAAATGGCTGTGAGGTGACATTTATAAACTTTATTGTGACCAACTGTTAAATTTAACAGTTAATTTTAAAAAAAGGGAAATTAGTTAGGTTGCCAAACCAGTTTACTGTTCTTCAGTTGTTACCTGTAATAGAGATGTGGATTTTGATTTACATTTAATATTCTTGTATCCTTTCGAGTTTGTGAAGTTATCATTTGTGTCTCTGGCTCTTTACAAAGATTTTTTTCTAGTATACTTCAAGTAGCTTGATATCTAAAACAATTGGAAAGTGTCTCTGATTTCCTTAAGAACAAGGACAGCAGGGAAAGAATTTGAGGTACCTAAGTAGCATAAAAGGAGGTATGAAGAGGGGCTGTAGCTTTCATATAAAAATTCATTTGGCTTGGTATAGGAAACTTTAGAAACAGGAGTGTGAAAAGTGGTGAATATAGTAGTAAGAAGGAACCAAGTATTAAGGATTTTAATTTAATTCAGAGTGTAGCACAACATCAATAGAAGGATTTTGAACTAACCAAGACCTCAAAATGCAGTCGGTGTAAATAATTTTTCTGGTTTATATTTGGTTTATGGAGCAGGGTTACATTTGAATAAACAGATTTTTATTCATCTGATGTTTCTGAAGATTGTACGTAACTGTTGTTTGTAGTGGTGATCAAGATAAACCTTCAGTATTTCATCTGAAGGGACATACTCCATGGTTAACTTATCTATGGGGATTCTGAGGAATGGAAATGCTTCTTCTATCCTGTTGTCTTTTTTGCTCATGACAGATGAGTTTTTTTCCTCAGTGAGAAAAAGAAAGGTATGCAAAAGCTTAGGAGTAACTGCTAATGCATTATAGCTTAACACAAAGTGCCTACTTTTAAGTAAAATACAGATCTTTTAGTGAAGGATGTAGAAAACAGCTTTCCAGTGAAGACAACTTTCATTTGGATTCTAATAGTCAAGGAGGGGGAAAAGAAGGGTTTTCTTCTGTTTCCAGTACCTAGATCACCACTGAGAGTGGTGATGTGCTGTAGTATCAGGAATTAGGTGTTGCTGTAGATCTGAATGCACGCACTGCTTTGGATACAAGGGTCAGAGCTCTCAGAGCAAGTTCTTTAATTCTCTGTGTGTGAGAGGGAACAGTTGGGTTCTTCTCTTGACTCTTAGATTCTATACCTGTATGATTACAGGTTTTTTCCCTTAATAAAGCAAGTTGGATTTCTCCAGTGCAAAGACTGACTTGATGGCATCTCCACCTTGTTGCCTGGGATTCATCTTTCTTTGATGTGTTTTGTGCTCCACCTTTTATTTTCCTGCATAATTTCAGTCTAGAAGCAACCCATGGATTTATAACAAAGAAGGTAGATAGCTGTTAAGATGTAAGGAGTTAGTTACTCAAAATTTCTAGCTAAGAATTTTATACTTACCTGAAGGATTGGCTATAGCATAAATACAAGAAGCATGAGTCAAGTGACACTACATTGTGGAGTTGTCTCATCTGCAGCATTTAGGAAACTAATCCATATGATTGACATCATCTTTTCGAGCCTCAAAATTGGAATTTCCATCCTTCTTGTAATTTTTTTTCTTCTTGTTCATGTTCAGATAACAGTTCCAGATAACAAGTCTTAAAATACTGTCCTTTTCTGCAAGCAGAAATCTTTTCAATCTATAGTAAAAAGCCATATTTCTGGACTAATATGTACACTTGAAGGCAGGAATTAGTAATCTGTCTAAATGGTGAGATTTTATTATTATTTCATTTTTTTAATCCCTTTGTTCATGTTAGTTTAATGCAGAAATTACAGAATTATAGTAATCTTCATTAAAACTTCAAATTATGTGGCAATAGGTTTTTTATATGCCATTAATGTGAGCTGTAATGCTGAAATGTACTCAGAGTTTTAGATTTTATTCTCTTGACTTCAGTTGAATTACATGTGGATTGCTCTTGCAATTGATTATGCCAAGGCTTCAGAATGCTGGGGTTTTATTTTTTGAAACATGTCCTGTGGTAGTGATTTGTGATATTTCATATACTATCTGAACTAAAGACAACTGCTCCCTTCTTTCCATGTATTTGCCACCTGGTCAGAACATGGTCACCATTGCTTTCTGCTACTTCAGTCTTCAAAGATGTTAGTCAAAATTTGATGGATAATCTGTTGAAGGCTTGTACAGGTACATCCTGAAGAATCAACATAGTGGTAATTTTAGCATGGTTTAATTTTTGAATTAGCATTCTTCATTTTCTCACTGGATGGTAGTTGCTCAGTTGTGGTCAGTATCCTTGATAAAAACTAGAGCAGCATGATGTGACTTTAACTCTCTACTCTTGCCATTCCCTATTGAAAGGAGAGAAGAGAGCTGAAGTGGCAGGTAGACTTTAAAAGCGATTAAACAATAAATTGTAGTTTGCTTAAGAAATTACTCATACTATCAAGAGAAGAGTACTGCTGCAATTAGATTTTCTCTTTGCCAGATAATGGATTTATTGGAAAAATGCTAGCAGTCGTAGTTCAAAAATGGCAAAATAGCACTGGGTTTTCTATTTCAGTTCTTGAACTGTCATATGATTCCATGATAATCTTCGCTTCCTCTTCGCTTCCTCTTCGCTTCCTCTTCTCATTGGCTTTGTACATAATTTTCAGTTTCTCTTTCCATTCTAGTCACCGTTTGTCGTGGTATTTGTGTTGAGATCAGTCATTTCCTTCCTTCTCTAAAAGTGCAGGCACTGATTTAGTTTTATTTACATAATTAACTGTTGATACTTTAGTAACCTAATAACACGGTTCTGGATTAAGACCCTAATGCTACAACCTCGACTGTGTAATTAGTGCACTGTGGTCCTCAATTGAAGATGTTTATTCAAACTATCTTAAACTTGTACTGGATGTTGTGCTCTGATTTCTGTCACTGATGGAAGTTGACACATGAGTAACTCTCTGTGTGAGTGGAGTTCAACCAGATAAGATATGCAGAGTAATAAGCAACATAAAACACAGTACAGGATTTATGTATTATCTTTCTTTTCCACAGAATGCCATCTCTGCAGTTACTCAGTCTATTTGTACTGATTGAGCATGTCTCTCTTCCTTGTCCTACCTGAAGTAATTATTTTCTTTCTTCACAACAGAGTTAAACTCTTTTGAGAGAGGTCCTCCTAACTTCTGATCGAAGTCTGTCAGTGTCTAGAAGTACCTGACTTTCTATTCTTCCTTATTCATGCTTAGAAGGAAAGGGTTTGTAAGAGTAAAGAATGGACTGTGCTGGGTTAATCTCTACCAGAAAGGAAACAAGAGGTTTGTTTTTCCCTGTCCTTACCCCAGCTATTTGGAAGTTGATGTTGATACAGGATGGAAAAAGCAAAGTCACACATCTTGGAGAGTGGGTTTCAAGAAAGAAAGTTTGGAACAATAATAACTTCATAATAGCTTGGCTTTCTCATTACTGCTTCCTCCCAGGTACATCCCTTACTATTTTGCTTCACTTTATGCTGAAAGTACTATGTAGATTGACTTCTTCCTGTGTCTTACCAGTAAATATGATTAGTGGACACTTAATGCAGACTTGTACACTGCCTTTTGCCCATATGAAATATACAGGTGTCAGCATGTTATTTATAAACTATCTTAACCTTTTGACTGTCCTCTTATGTATGTTATTTTTCTGTCCTTGATGTCTGCTTTGATGTGCTTAGGAACAAATGTACATGTTTTAATTGCTGCTTAACAATTAACTTCTACCTACAGACAGTACCTATTTAAGTGTGAGGAAGCTCCTGAGAGACAACTTATAATTTTTTGTACTCAAAGTCTTGAGATCCCATGTATTATGAAGGCATTCAAATAATATTTCCATTTGTTATAGTCACTTTATCTCAAAAGGCTATACAAACCCCTGTTTACTGATCTCTTCCGTATGAAAGTGTTCAGACTCTGTAATAGTTCTTAAAGCTTTAATGGTTTCCTTTGCCATGGTGTCTTAAAGTGCTTCCTGAAGTTGAAACTTCTGACAATTAATGCAAATGTATTGAATAAATATATGTGTAATAATTTACAGACAAATATCAAAAGGTTCAGGTATCAATTTTGGAACATCTTTTTTAAAGTAATACTTAAAGTGGTAATGAATATGCCAGTTGTTTTAGGCTTGTTTGGTGCTTTTGACATCTTTACCTGCTTATGGCCTTTCTGGATTGCACAGAGGGTGGAGAATTCCTGGTGTGAAAATAAGTGCTTTCTGATGCATGTTTTTTTTTCCTCTCAGCAGCAGAATGGGCCAAGTACTAGATTTTTATAAAATATAATACCTACCTTTATCAAAAGAGTGCATGACTTGCTCATGCTTTTATTGGCACTTGTAGTTTACCACAAGTACAAATTCATCATCAGTGCAAAAGAATAAGAGGACTCAAGTGGTTAAAGCAAACTGCTTCTGGCTGATGTTTCTAAATGAAACTGTCGAGATTTGAAGCTGGTCAAGGGGCTGGAGCACGACTTCCTAGGAAAAGCTAGAGGAAACTAGGCCTGCCTGAAGAAAGGGTGGCTTGGGAGATCTGATAACCTACCTACCAAGGAGGTTGTTCAGAAGACTGACTGTGGAGGTTCCTGGCAAGATGATGAGAATCAACTGTAAGTTTGAACAGAGAAGTTGTCAGCAGTTGAGCTTGGGAGCAGGTTGCCCAGTGCAGATGCAGATCTCTGCCCATGGGGCTTTTCAGGACCCAGCTGGAGAACGTTCTGCTGTCTGGTCTGAATCCAGTGTTGCTTCTGTCTTGGGCTGGAGGTCTGACAAGATCATCTGTGGTCCCTTCCAGCCTGTAATTCTGTGATACCAGGTCTAGATGCAATCCCAGTTTAAGTGGGAAAACAGCACAGTATCATTTGCACTGCATAACTTAAGCATACTATGCTGGAGGTGCCAGTAGGGATGCACAGCCCACTGACACCTTCTAGCAAATCTGCACTTGGCCTTTTTTAGCACCAGCTCTGAAATTTGTACCTAAAAGTTAAGATAACTTGCTGTCTAGTTGGACTGGGAATTTGCTTTTTTTCTCTTAAGAATTTTTGCTCCTGTCATGTTGATGCTAATATGAGTGCTTTTTGTCAAAAATTTCTAAAACTGAATGGAAGTGCTTATGCTCAGGATTTTTGTGTCAGTGATTCTGGGGAAAGGAATAGGCACCTCTTGCCTAACACTAACGTAGGATAAGAAAACTTACAATCAAAATGTCCACTTTTACATTCTGCTTTAAAAAAAATTGCACTAAAGTTGTATTAAATCAGGGACTAGCTGTTCATTTGTTTCTAAGTTAAGATAAAAATTAAAGTGGCCTGCTGTGCAATGGTTTCCCCTGTAACAAGTAAATACCAGTTGATTTAAGGGCTAACCAGGGAATCCTTGTATGTGCTTGTATTTGGAAACAACTCTCACAGAAACAAACTTTTTGGATAAGTGTTGTTAGTGTTTCTAGGTCTTCAGGTGATTACTGGTGAGAAGTATGGACTATTTAGTGTTCTCAGTTTATGTATCTCTGCCTGTTTCCCCCTATGGCCATGTAGCTCTTCTTCAATGTGTGCATATGAAAAGAAGCTACTAACACAGTGGGAAGATGGTAAATAATAGAGTTGTCATGGGCAAGAGGGCCTGGCATTCAGTGTTGGGGGGTTTTTAAGCCATTTTGATATAATTAATTATTTCTTCACAATCTTTCTAGAAAAAAGACAAGACTCTCTATTTTAAACCTGCAATGTGGTCATTATGTACCTTCCAGATCTCTTCTGACTTGTTTCTTCTAAGTGCCTCCTGGAATGTGAATATTTTTATTTAGAAGTGGATATTTTTTATTGGACTAAAATGTGCCAACCTAAGTTAGCTCTCTGTGAGGGATATAATTACAGAAGACCATGTGCAGGGTGCTTGTGACTGCTCTGCTGGTGAGTCATGCAGTCGGTTCCACAGCCTGTCGAGGAGAGTTACTTAATGTTATGATCAGACACCTTGCAATTTTGTTCACATTTATTCAGAGTAAAGGCATTTCCAAATTTTCAATGTCTGCCACATTTGATAGGTGGTTTTTGTTGTTCTTGAGGTATTAATATCCCAAGAATTTATCTTGTTGGCATTTAAAGTTTTTTGGTAATTTTTAGGCCAGAAATTGTTCCAGTTTTTATTATTAGGGTTATATAAGATGACTGACTTAAGTAGAGCCTTTTGGTTTGTTCTCGTATACTGTAAATTTTTTGGTAAAAAATAGAAATTATAAACTGCGAATAACTTGACTAATAGTGTCTGTCATAAACTCTTTGAGTTCAAAGCAATTTGCTTGCTTTGGAGTCTTCCACTTTTTGCAGTTATAGGACTACACTTCCATTTTTTTCCCCTTCTCTTTTCTTTGGAAGAACACAACAGGAAGATTGCTTACCCTGTATGGTCAGTTTCACCATGAAACTCTCTAGGAATACATTAAAAAAAAAAATCAAACTTCTATTTCAGAAGTACTTTCCCTAAAAATTGAATGTTAAGCAAGGAGCCATGTTTGGTTTCTAACAGATATCTATGCTAATGTATTTACTTTTGTAAATAAAGCCACTGTGCTTAAGATTGATTTGAACTTCTGCATTAACTGTGTGACACTGGAAAATGGCTGCAGGAGATTGAGCTCACATGATAGAGACTCTGTGAATAACTTTGCATTTCTTATCCTTTGCTTATCACAGCAACAGCTTAATGTCGAGATGGTTACAGTTTTAGGCAGGTCAAACTTGGTCTATTCTGTATGTAGGTCGCTCCTGATATTTGTAGCATCTGTCATCTACTCTGTACATGCACCGTGAGTACCGGTATTGGTATTTTTCTGATGCAACTCCTTTCCCCCAGTGCAAAATAGCATTGTTTAATGTTGGTTAATAGAAACTACATATTTTTGTCTTCATTTGGAGTCTGGTCGTCTTAGAGGTAATTAATAAGTAGTTAAGATGTTTAAAGTCACATTCAAGGAAGTAACTTTAAATAGCCTCTAATACGTAATTTCCTAGTTGCTTCACATCTCTCTTACTTCCTGTGTTTGTGATTCTTGACAGATTTGTCAAACAATACATGAGAAAATGTTTTCCCTGTATTGTGTGATTTGCTATCTGCATTATAAAAAAATCCAGTAATTTTTTAAAGCATTAACTTAATGCTATTAGAATTCTTCACTGTTTGCTGTGTATGTGTGTACTTGACTACGTGTTGACTTTCTGTTCAAATCATGTTGTTCAAAGCATGTTTCAGTTTTGGAAGTAAATTGTTTTGTGTATATGTATGGGGTTCTTTGTTTAGGTTTTGGTTGGTTGGTTTTTCTTTTTCCACTTAGTTTTAGTTGCTTCTGTTTTTCCTCCTAAGATGGTATGAATCAGTGTTACCCTCCCCCAGCAGGCACTCAGTAGCTTAAATTTTTAGTTGTAGGCCAAGCTGCTAATATACAGTAGTAAGAGTTCAGTTGGCAAAATGTATGATGTTTTAGTAATAAAGTGCTTATTGTATGAGTAGTCGTTTTTCCTCATTTGTACACATCTAGAAGGGCCCTGTTCTCCCTCTCTCACTTAAGAAATAAAACAAATATTTCTAACATCAAAATGCATTGGATATTTAAAGGCTGATAGCAAGGCCACCGAGCTTTGGTGACTTCTGAGCTTTTCATTTTGAAGAAGTAAGAGTATGGTAATACTAAAGCCTTTAAGATAACTGGATTTTGAAGACTTTGCAAAGGAATATGTCTGAATAACTGATTGTAAAAGTTTAATTTATCCAGAATGAAAGCTAATTTTTTCACTGACAGTCTAGATTTGGCAAACTAGAGACTAAAACCCAACAAGCTAGCTAGATCTGGGGAGGGATTCCTTATTCTAAGGTGGCTAGAAGCAAAGACCATAACCTCCTAAGGCCAAATTTAAGGACAATAGGTGATGCCTAGCAGTCAAAGGTTTAATTTTATCTGCAAGCTAGAAAGCAGCCAGCAGGATTCGGTGAACTGTCCTTTACTCGTATCTCTGCCTTTATATAGTGCAATGAACTCAAGTGTAAAATATTTCCCCTTGAATTAAGCTATAATTGAGAATATAATAAAGCTTGAATTGAACTTCTCATAATCAGTAGATCTTTCTGGTGCACTTTCTAGTTAATTATCCTATGGGGTTTTAATGTGTTTGTTTAGTGGGTTTTAGTTATCCACATGCTTTTATTAAAAGCTTTTTAAAATCTAGTTTATACAATGTCATCCTGAGGTTAGAGGAAGTCAGAACCTATATGTGAATACCACTTGTGTGACCATATGTTCGCACCAACATTAGCTTGATATTCTGTACTTAAGCTTACTCAGTAGTAAAGTGCAGTTACTGTTATGTCTCGATTCTTAACAATGTCTCGTTTACACAGCATTACACCCTATCATTGATGACTAGGCAGGGCAGTATTGGGTATAGGGTCAGACGACTTTCAGGACTTCCTTTGAGAATTTTAGACTTTGTTTCAAGGTGACAGCATATTTTCTAGCTGAGTGATACAGGCTGGCATATGGCTGCTATGCCATGCTGCCTTAAAAGCATCCGCTGAAGTCACGATGGAGCATCTGAGACCGCTATTTTTGCACTGGTATCTCTGTTCTTTGCTCAGTGTATTTCCCTCGTGTGTTTTTCCCCTTAGGATAGTGTAAGGCTTTTTGAGTTTGATAGGCGGGTCTTGGATTGAAGATAAAAATATTTTCCACTGTGTTTGATGGCCAGGAAAATATTGGGGAAAGAGCGGTGTTCCACCTCTAATCCTGCAAGAGTGTTCACCTCTTCTGGCACTTAATCTCCTCTGTGAAGCATGACATGAGCTAACATTTCTCGAGTCGATGGTATTCCTCTCTTTCTGGCCTTTTTCAGGGCTTTGGAGGCTAGGCTTGCATTCTCTTGTGACCAGGCAGTGGCCTTCCAGCACAAGATCTTACTGCTGCTGGTTCTTCAGACTCAGGAAGAGGAGAGGCTTAGTGGTAGCATTTACAATGTGGTGTTTCTCTTGCTTTTTTGAGAGACAGTTTGCTGTCCCCCTACTAAAATTCCAGTCAGCTCCAAAGCAGCCTAATGCTACTAGGTAACTCCAGTTTTCTGATATCCTACTCTTCTAACTTAAACATGATATTATAGTACTTAGAGTGTAGTTGGCAAGTTTAGTGTAAAGCTTATCACTATTCATCGTTAAAGATATTTTATCTGTCGACATAGACTATGCTTAAAAAGTTGTTATAGAAGCTCATGAAAAATTGCCTCTTCCAAACAGCAAACTTGTGGTTCATCCTTTAGAACAGTGCCTTTTTATGGCTAGTTATTGAAATGCTTTCAGTCTTTCCTTTCAAGGTATGTTTTCACCCCTCACTGACTTGGCTCTCTGTGCTATTGTTGGTATCAGTTATGTTTCAGCCTTTTCACTTTCTTCTTTTTGGATGCAAAATTCTATTGCAATAAGCTGCTCAGACACTTGGTGCTTAGCAGGACAAGGATGCTTTACTCTTACAGCAAGATACCAGCAAATTCCTGCCACTTTAAGGTAAAGAGGTGTGCTTTATGATGTAGGAGAAATGCAGAAAAGTTCTTATTTTATGAAAGAACTGTAATGAGAGGGAAAATGCGTTTTTAGCTCAAGATTCTAGAGCATGTCATGCGTGTTCAAATTTGCGTTTCCCACGGTAAGAGTTAGGTCTAAAAGTCTAGTAGAACTTTATTTTCTGAGAAGTTTTCTGGTTTTTCTGACCATTCATATTTGTATGCCACTGAACATAAGGGGAGGAATTCCAAGATGTTTCCATTCTCACTTGCAGTACTGAGTATTTGAAACTAGATCATAAAACAGCTGTGCTGTCCCAGTCTAGCAAGTCATCTTCCATTAAGTGTTGTGGATACAAGGATATCTGCTGGGCTTATGGGGCTTTAGAAATTTTTGCAAATCTATTACTGGTGCATATAGATAACCAACATACTGCTTTTAAATTACTTTTTTGTATTGCTTTACACAGTCACTCCTGCTTGAAAACAAAGCTGTTTCATGACGAATTCAGCTTTCACAAATTGAGTCAGATTTTATTTAAATAACATGAATTAGATACTGTCTTCCCTCCCATCTAAGACTGGTTGTGGAAAAAAGTAGCCTTTAGAAGGGGCGTAGCTTAATAAAAAAGAGAGCAGTCTGGGTATGTCTGATACTGGAGGTCTTACGGATGTGTTGGAGTTGTAGCTCCAACCAGGTACTGGAGAGAGTGGCCTCCTTACTGGTAAGGAACTTGTGGTTTGGGGGAACCTGGTTTTAGGCAGGCCTTGGTTTCTTGGATTAGTCATGTAACATTTGGAGTATAGGATCTCTAATCTTCAGTACAACTTTCTTCCCATCTGCTTTGCTCTTAACCCAAACAGTGCCCTGAAAAGAGTTTATCTTTGCTAGAGAAAGAAACAGATGCAAAAAATGCATTATTCTCAGAGTCAGAATACAATTTTTGAGACCCAAAAGCTTCATCTGCTGAGGACCTGAGTCTAAAAGGCATTTGTAACCTTATATTCAGACCTGCAATAGTGATATTGGTCTGGGGTTTTGTATGTTTTGTTTTGGTTTTTTTTTTTTTTTTTGAGCCAAGGAGGAGTGGAACAATACATTAGTGTTATTGATTTGGCTATGTAGAAAGTCATCAAGGAAAAAGGTTTGAGTTTCTATCAGAAACAATGCTTTGTTCCACCTTTTCAGCCCTTTCTATTTCAGGTTATCTGAGTAGCAACCTGATTCAGTGGTAAGAATCAAGGTCATATTTTATTCAGTACAAGAAAATGGAAAATCTGGCAAGAGCCTAGATACCTGTTTTGAAATGGTTTTATTTAGTCCTTTCTGCTACAGCTGCTGTCAATGGAAAGAGATAAAGCTGATGACAGTATACAGGGAATTTACTGTTCATTATTCATGACTTGCTAAAGGTTTAAGTCTGTAAAGGATTTTGTTATTCCTTTCATAGGTCTTTCAGGTTTTCAGGTATGATTGGCTGGCAAGAAATTGGATGAAGCAATTAAAGGAAAGATGCATATTTTTCTTTACTTACTAACCTTGACAGAGAACTTGAAAACAGAATTTAATCTATAACCATTGTCATGGACAAATTCACTAGTTAAAATTGCAGTGTAGCAAGATTATGTTCATGCTTAAATCTGTCATTATTTGAATAAACTCTAGACTTGCATTTTGTGATGGTATCCTCAGACCTAACTAGCTCTGTTGTGAAGCCTTTGTATACAAATAAAAATCGGAATTACAAATTTAGAGCAGTTGTAGACTTAAATAGGATGTGGAATGAATGAATGAATGTTTACCTGTAATGCAGAAAAAAACTGCTGAAGAGGAACAGTTATCAGTAGTATTGTATGGTATTATTTGTTCTTAAAGTAAATTTGGGGATTCTTAATGTAAATAAAAATCAGTAAGTAATGCAAGAACTTGTGTTCTGTAAGAACTTGATATTGAGTGCAATGAACCAAAAGGTCAGCCATGCTTTGAAATCCTTGCAAATCTTAGTTGTGGTCTCAGCATTTTCATCCAGATTCTTACTAACTTGTGGCTTTTCTTTCTTTCCTCCTCCGGCTTAGGAAGGGTAATGTGTCCTTTCATGTGGGACTGCAGTAGGTGCACACTGGGAGCACGAAGGCAAAAAGAAGGGTGGTGATACAGGAGTTACAGGAGTGAATAGCGTGACAGTTTTGATACAAACCAATGTGGAGAAGGACAGAAAGAAGCCAAGTCAGATTTCGATTTTACCTTTCCATTAAGATGAATGGAGGAAACTACAGTTCTGATTCCAGATGTCAGTCATCAACTGAGAAGTCTTCTGAAATGCAAACTGAGACAGCTTTGGTTTTAGACTATCACAGTTTAAATTTACATCTGTACCTACTATAATGTGTTCTGTACTTACAACTGAACATGTGGACATTACAGGTTCATTTTATAGATTGTTAAATTGCTTCCTCTCCAGCCTTTCCTGGAATCTGAATCTCAAATTGTATGCCCTTTTACAAGTATGCCGGTAATAAATTGCTACAGGTTGCCTTCTCCTCTGACACAGTTGCAACTTTTTCAACATACTTCTACTACTATAGCTTTAAAAAGATTCAGTGCTCTAAAGAATGTCTTGCAAGTATTTTATAGGCACAGTCATTTCTATAAAAAAATCATGGCTATTCTGTAAGGAAACACTTTCAGTTTACAGATAGAATACTACCCAAAATAGTGAGGTCTTAAAAGCAAAGCTGTTAGACAACAATATTTTTCATTTTTTGAAGTTGGACCCTGACGAAATTAAGTTTCCCATTGCAGATTCCCCCTTCTTTTTCCTCAGAGAGGAGTTAAAAACAAACAAAAAGAAAGTGAGAGGAAATGCATCATGAACCACTGTAACATCCTGGCAGAGAATCCACAATCATTATTCTCAAATAATAAAGTTGCTTTGTTTACTAGTGCCAGAGCATTTCTCAGTTTCTTCTTCTCTCAATTACTGTCTGTTACTGGTTACACGTAAGAAACCTTTTAGTGTTTCGTCTTAATGTTATTACTCAAGTTGTTAAGAGAACAAAACTTCATCATCAAAATAGTGATGCAAAACTTCAGTTAGGTCACCATATGTAATTAGACTGTGTCTTGGTAGTTTAGTTATAGGGATGCTGTTGCTATGCTCCTTTATAAGGGTTTAACTATGATTGCAGTGGCTTGCATAAAATATTTTTTATAAATCAAACCATTATATATATCTATATTTATAGGAAGAACCTTATTTTGATAGATTCTGGTTTATTATGTAAACTTCAGTATCTTCAGTATGGGAATTAGCAAATGGTTTCACAGTAAAAATTATTGGCTGAACATATCTGATATTTTCCTAGTTCAGATCCGTATTTTGCTTTCTCTTGTAAATTGGCCAAAAGTCTGGCCTAATCATCAGACCAGATATCTAGGAGTTCCTAGCTTCTGTGCTCACTTCAGGTCAGGTTGTACAGACTGTCAGTCTTGTGTTTTCTCCTTGCAGAATTAAAATATTTGAATATTTAAATATTTGAATTTTCATGTCCACATAATTCTCCAAAGCAGAAATTTCCTCCTCTACCGGTACAATAGTGTTCTTGAAGTACTTTGTGACTTAATTTGTATTATACAAAGTCAACTTGTTTGAATTAAATACTTCATCTTTTCAAAGAGAGTGAATGAATTTGATATAATAGTTTAGAGGTTTTTGTGATATATTGTATCATTTGTATTGTTTTATCATTTGAGTGGATTGGACTTCGTTTCCCAAGTAACAGACTACAGTATTGATCTTATATTTTTAAAATTAAAAAAAACTTACCAAAATGTTGTAGAAGGAGATGATAAAACATTAAAAAAATATAGATTTTTCATATGTTGAATTATTCAAAGGTTGGACTACAGTCTCAATGCTCTTTAATCATAAATTATCTAAGAGTTTAATTAATAATGCAGAATGTATAAAGCAGTTGTTTAGCTATCTGTAAAATTTTGTTTATTATGTTGATTTTATAGTAAAACTGTGGTACAAAATACTTACGCTTCTGGTGATTAAGAATGAATTAACAACCATCATCTCCTCTAGGTGCACATTTTCTAAAGCTGCATGCTTTCACATGTGAATGTTTACTTTAAGCACGTAAAAGTAGCAGAAAATATCTTTTGTTTTTCCTTCCTGTGATTACAGAAGCTGCTGGGTTTGTTTTGCTACCGATGAGGATGATCGGACAGCAGAGTGGGTGAGACCCTGCAGGTGCAGGGGCTCTACCAAGTGGGTGCATCAGACTTGTCTGCAGCGCTGGGTGGATGAAAAGCAAAGAGGAAACAGTACTGCTAGAGTTGCTTGTCCTCAGTGCAATGCAGAATATTTAATAGTATTTCCAAAGCTAGGTAAGATATGGATCATTTAAATTGTTGTTTCTTTATTTGTTCTTGCTTTCTTTTTTTTTTCCTTTCTTGTGCTCAGAGCAGCAGTTCTGTTGAAAACTTGTCTGTTCCCTTTTCCAGACAGAAAGACATAACTTTACATTCTGCTTGAATCCTATTTGATGGCTTAGTTAAATACCTTCTAAAAATTTTGGATGCATTCCACTTAGGTATATAGATAAATCTTTTGATTGACCTGTAATTATTTCCTGGGTAATAGGATTGTTCTTCTTGTTGAGCAGAAGGTGACTTCTTTCAGCAATTGCCACACAGCACATAAACACATCCTTTTTTTTGACTCAGCGTGCAGAAACACTTATCAGACGAAATTCAGAGGAGTATTTCCTAAGCAGCATGTGGTATTACTGGAAAAACATACTTTCACTTTGGTCAGGAGGTGTTTCTGAGTCAATATTGCCCTGTAATCAAGAGGCAGAATATTTATGATTGCTGGATACTGCTCTAGCTCAGTTTCTCAAGGTGAAAAAAAAAAAGTTGGACATGGTCTTCCAGAGTCTCTTACTTGAGTAGCCAAGTAGGATAATGCACAGTACGTTGCATGTATTTAAATTAGCAGTGCTTGCTGTTATTTCAGCCCTCGTGTTCTATAGGGTATGTTAAGCAAATCAAGAAAATGAAATGTTGCCATGGAAACTTAAATTTTGCTTAAAAGTAAAACTGCTTGTTAAAGAAATGGTGATGTAGCAAGTGAGCACAGGCATTTAGAGGATTTTAAAAAAGATTTTTTTTTTTAAAAGTATCTTATTTCTGTAATGAAAGAGCTGAAAATAACTCACTGCCAGTTCTTTGGGACAGGACCCCTTACTTACTAGCTTAAGGGCTGATGAAGTTAAGGTGTCAAGGGAATTTTGAGTGATGACATTTATTTCCATGATAACTGAGTAATGGCAAGAAAATATACACAACAATACTGTGTTGTTGATATTAAAAAAGACATAAACCAGTATGAAACTTACAACAAGTTATTCGTATAACAATCACAATTTGGCTTTACTGAATAAGGTAAATCTGCATCATGAAGAAGGCATCAAATGATAACATTTAGCATTGGCTTCAGGAAGAACACTGGGTTTCTATCTGGACACAGAATGCCCCACAAAACTTGACACCATTTAAAATTCTTATTTGTATCTTAACTGATGAAATTGTAATGTCAGCTGCATTTGCATTTTATTTTGACAATGGGAAAAAGGGGAAGCAACTATGATTTGGACAGAATACATTAATGTAACAGGCATTTTAATTTGTTCCTGCAATTCGTGGCATACTGTATTTGAAAGCTTAGATTCCAGCATTCCTGGATTCTGAAACTGGCCTAAAATTCTTGCATGAGGTTGTTCAGCTCTTGAATGTGGATATGTTGGCCATGTGTTTTGATATATTTTCCCTCACAATACCATCTTTTTCCATTTTTAAAGATAAGGGCATAAAAATTCAGACTTGTGTGAGAGTACACAAGACATCGGTAGTAGAGCAGGGAAATGAATCCAGGTCCGTGGAACATCAATCGTGACCTTGAAGTGCCTTGAACAAGTGAGGCAGTCTTGCCCTTTCGTAACTCTTTCTAGTAACCCAAAGCTGTTAGAGCACAATTCAGCTAGAAGTCAATCAAGGTCACACCAGGCAGAGCTAGGACAGTAAGAATTTTCCAAGAAGCCTTGCTAGTGGCCCTGTTTCCTCTGCAGCAGGTGTCTTTTGAAGACTGTACTAGTCATACCCTTCAAGAATCTAAAATTACTTGAGCAGGGAAGAAGTAACGAGTAAAGCTTCCCCGAGGCATCACAGTTCGGAAACTTACTTACACTAAGACTTCCCTAATGTACTTCTAAAAATTCTGTGAAAGGACACCCCCAACACAAACTTTAATTTATGATTATAGTTTAGAAATAATACTAACTTGAGGAGACATCAGTGAATATTTTAAAGTAACAGTGGGTGTCTTTTTATGTATTTACTAGGTCAAAACAACCTCTCATGATATATCTCAAAATCATAATTCTTCTTCAGATTTGATAGTGCCTATCAGTTTTGGTGATTGGTGGTAATTATGTTCTTGCAAGCTGTTTTCTGCTCTTCTGAGAACTTTCACTAAATAGAAAAATATTACCACTTTGAAAGTAACCAAAATATCTCTGAGATAATTATTTCAGTTTAATAAACATAAAACAGTTTGGCAGAAAAAAAACTCTCTAAAGCATGATCTATTTTTCAAAATGAGAATTTTTTTTTCATATTTCCTTCTTTAATTTCGGTATGAGTGATATTTATTTTCCAGTTTCTTCCTCAATACCATCTTAACAAACAAAACCAGCTTTCTCCTCCATTCTTACTACTTCCTTCCTAAGGGCTAATTAAAAGATTGTTTCAATAATTTTTTCTAGTATTTTCTCAAGATTCTATACCTGATTCACTAGCCAGGTTTCTCTTAATGTCTAGTATCAGTAGGTGCAATTTGTTAGTACTTGTAGTGTGATAAGGCAACCTTCAGCATCATTTGAGTCTCCTGTCTTCAAACGTAAGTTTTCAAAATCGTACAACCAAACAAGTTTTTCAGTGACTCTGGGAAACAGTCAAGATGTGTAAACTACTGTGCATTTAGTACTTGCAGTTATGACCTTGTTGCTACGTCCAGCATATTGATAGACACCCCAGCACCTTCTTAAGTGTGTTCTGGAAAGTCAAACAACTGTTAAGAGTTGAACTGGATGTTCCTGTTGCTTTTTTTCACTGGTTGTCTTGAGCTGAGTAGAACTGGGGTTTTTGAAATCATTCACAATAGAGCTGTTCTCTAGAAAAAGAAGAACTAACTAAGCCATGAAACAGGAGTCACAATTTTGTCACTGTGGGTAAACTTTGAGAGACATGGAGGATTAGTTACTTGAGGAATGCCTGTAGGCTGGTTTTGAGAATTGTCACTGATTTTGGTAGGAAAAAGTAGGAGGAAGCTAACAGGAACTGTTCATGCATATGAGCTGTGGGAGGACAGTCTGTATGTAGAATTTGTTGACAAATATAAAAGTAATGTGGATTATGTTGATGATGTTTTTCACTTTCATATATACATTTCAGTGTTCTGGCTTTTGCTTCACTGGTGCTCTTGCAGTCCCTCAAAGAAAAGATGCAGGCATTGCCCTTGTTTACCTCACCAAAGGTAGTCAGGGTATTTATTGTCTTGCCCTGTGTAAGTCCGGAAAGTGCAGTTGTGCATAGACACAACAATGAAACTATTCATGTGTTGTTGTCAAAGGCACTGAATAACCTGAATAGGAGTATTTTTCCCTTCAGTGTTTTGAGAGGTGATCCTCTAAACGTACTGAATGCGGCCTCTTCCAGTGGAAGGAATCTTTTGTATTAGCTGCGCCACTTTTTACTGCATAGCAGGATAGTTTAGTGACAGAATTTTCAGGTGAAGCTGTCAAAGATAAGGACATGAAGTACATTACAATAAAGCAGTATTTTTTCCTTTAGAAAACTAAAACATCTAACAAATTAAAAAGCCACTAAGCCTAAAGTGGTTTCTACAAAAGAACAATTCTTATTCAACACAAAGGAAGCTAATCGGTGGGTGAATTAGTGCTTTAAGCAGTATATCAATCTCCTGGAAAGATTATGTGGTAAATGAAATGGTAAGTAGAAAGAAGTTACAAGTTTAGCTTAATAGCTTTTTAATTATATATTCTCACTTAAAGAGCACGTGTGGTATGTCAGACTTGTAGTTTGCCTCGTTTGTTCTTTCTTATTGGTGATAGATGGTGACCTTTCTACAGTATGCTTTTATGTGTGTGTATCTATATATCTATCTTGAAACCTTACTTTTCCTTTATCATAGGTCCAGTTGTTTACGTTTTGGATCTTGCAGATCGCCTGATCTCAAAGGCATGTCCCTTTGCTGCAGCTGGAATAATGGTGGGCTCTATATACTGGACAGCCGTTACGTACGGAGCTGTGACGGTCATGCAGGTACACACGTATTCCCTCTTCTTGCCAGCTTTGAAAGCAAAAGTCAATTCAGACTCCTCTTTCCTTGGCTTGAAACATGCTTAGCTGCTTTCAGTGTAGTTAACAAATGAATTCAAGATGGTTTTTCACTTTTAACTGGTCATCGTTTATAAATGCAAGTATGTCTGTTCAGGCACGGTTCAGTCTGCAACTAACAAAATCCACTACTGCTCTAGCTGACTGCCCTTTGTATGGCAGACTGGTGAACCCAATTCTGTTCTCATGGAAAAGGTGCCTAGCTACCAATAATGAGTAATTCTCCAGAAAGGACATGAGATTTAATCTTTTCTCTTACCTGGAGAAAACCTTTGCTAGTAACATTTAAAGGGTTGAAATTGAAACATTGTAAATTATTTTTTGGATAATATTAGTTTTTTTAATTGTATAAAGGAAAATATGTGCTTTGAGTGATGCAATTCATTCATAAACAAGAAATGCAAAACACTGCAAATTAATAGTCTTTTAATTTTATTAGACGGTATGATTAGTTGAAAGGGGAAAAATACTTTTCCTGCTTCTGTTCTTGTGAACTTGCTATTTAAACAGAAAAGTAATGTTGACAGGTGATAGACAGTTAACTATGGAAAGACTTATTAATGGCAATCCTAGTTCAACCACAAGACCAGATTTTTCAGGGATTGTACAATCAGAAGCAGTTTTGTTACCATTTTAGTTGTTGATTCATGTATCAAGTCCATAACCCATGTTTTGCCTGAAAGCATAAAAGTATTCCTGATGCTAATTCAGCTGTAGATAGAATTAACAAATCTGTATGTTAATAAACACTCCTCTACACAGTTCTCATTTTAAATATACAACCTGGTCCTTTTCCACGTAAGTAATTTGGCACTAGTTCTTGAATTGTGTGGTACTGCCCTGCAGTTCTGCAGGTCACTCCCTCTCAAGATCGTATGCTGTTTTGGTTCAGTTTCTGTGTGATCTGAAAGCAGAGGAGCCCAAATGAGTGGTTGCAGTTTCCCTGTACCAGTGTGGCCAAGGGTCAAGCAGCTGCACAGGGGATGTGTAATGGCCTTCAATAGCACCTCCATTCCAGTGGATGAGTCTGTGTGTTACAGAGTGGGGCACTCAGATATTTTCTCATTGGATATTTTGTTCTTGTGGCTCCAACAGGAACATTACAACCATCTGTAATACTACAACCAGACTTTGGAAGTGCACCAGTCCTTTCCTCCTTGCTCACTGCTACACTGAGCCCTTCTCTGTAGGAAATTGTGACGTTTTTAGCTGCCCTAGAACTCCATAGCCAAATGAAAAGATAAATACTTTGTTCTGAAGTTATTTTGCTTTTAAAGTGAGGATCTGTCTAAACATTAGTTTAGGCAGCTGGTCAAATCCCAGGTATGAAGGATTAGCTATTTTCATGATTTAATGTTTTGATTGTATGGATGGCATGCTGGGCAAGACAATAGTTTATTTTTGCTTGTAGAGGAGAAGATTGAGTGGTTGGTAGGGGGAAACTGTTCCACCCCTTTTGCCACCCCAGCCTTGCTAAGTTTATTACAACTTGTCTCCTGATGCATTTCAGACTCCTTTCCTTTAGCTGAAGGCCCAGAGAGAGGCACAAAAGCTATTTGTACGTTTCAGGTGCAGAAAAATAAATACAAAATTGACATTGTGGTAGCTAAGTCAGTAACAAGTCAGAAGGGGTTACTGAAAGCAGAGAAATACAGTAATCCAAAGCAGAAAGAGACAAGATACTGAGGCTTTTTTTGATGGGCAATGACTATAAGGAGAAAAAGGATAGTGTCAGACTTCACAGCTTGAGCAGAAGATACTGAAGAAGCTGGAAGACAAATGCTGAATGTTTTTTCAGGAATAATCTTTTGGCAACAACAATATTGGTTATGCCTATTTTTAGAGGCTGTGCTGTATAACATAACTTCCTGTTCTAGAGGCATAACATGGAATGATTTTCAGAGCAAGGCAAAAATGTACAGTTTGAAGGTACTGTGGTACATTACTGTAGCTTCTTCCCTGTGTCCTACCTATTCCAGAAGTACTGGATTTGTTGATTCCTTTATTTCAAAATTTTGCTGTTGTTTCATGTTCTTACCTCCTAATTCTAATTTTTGTGCAATTGAAGACTTGATAAGTTACTGTATTTGTGGGGAAAACGAGAAGTCAATGAAAACACATCAGAAAATAGAGTGTCTGACAAACATTATTATTATTTTAGTGTTTTTAGTCCTCCCACATTCTTAGGGAAGTCATGAAAGAGCCTGTTCTTCCTGGAAGCAGTTCAAGGACTCTGTTAGCATTTATACTGCTTAAATTGAGACAGCTCTAGAGGATATCTACCACTCTAATGTCTTTTTTATCCTCAGTCCTATTAGATTTATTTAAAATTAAAACAATGTACTTTTTAGAAGACATAAGGCACCGTTCTTTTACAGTTTTAATATGTGCATTTTATAAATGGAAAAGTCTGATTAATTTTTTTATATGCCAGTAGAAAAGTGTAGACACAGCAGTAATAATGATCCTTTAAAATCCTTGAACTACCCACATCTCAAAATCAGGTACATGTGAAGATATGTTGCTATTTCTATTACAGTTGAATATAATGTTCATCTTCCTGCATTGTCCAGAGAAACAATAGTTAAATACTGTGATCTCTGTTACATAAGGTATTCCTAAAAACCATGAAATTTTGAAAAAAACATTCTGAGGTACTTACTATGAATTTATCCTTTGAACAGTAGTATCTGATCACTTGCTGAGTGTAGAATTAATCATTGTAAAACTGTAAATTCTTAAATGCATTTTGGAAAGTCTGCTATGTTATTAGTGTTTCAGATGTTTAGGCTTTTACTTACACAGAAACACATGAAACTTCTCTTGAAATGGCAGGGAATTGTGTTACAGCTCTCTGCAAGATTAATGATTTGCAAACTAGGGCTAGTAGCTCACCTGCATTATGCTCCATAAGCAACCAAGGATACAAAGAGAAAACAGAGTAAATTAGGTAAAACAGTATTCTTTTTTTCTTTAAAATGTGTGGGCAGCTTCAAACAAACTCAGACTTTTAAAGTTACTTGTTTGTTCATTTGTACATTGTTATGTTGTGGCCTTTGTTATGTTTGTCAACTATATGCATATTTTCCAGGTCGTGGGTCACAAAGAAGGTCTTGATGTGATGGAGAGAGCTGATCCTTTGTTCCTTTTGATTGGCCTTCCCACTATCCCAGTCATGCTAATACTGGGCAAGATGATCCGTTGGGAGGACTACGTGCTCAGACTGTGGCGCAAATACTCTAATAAGCTACAAATTTTGAACAGCATATTTCCAGGTAAGGTGATTACATTTAAAAGGAAATGCAAAGACTGCATTTCTGCCTTTAGGAGACGGAGATAGGCAAGTAGTTTTTGCCATTTTTAAGTAGAGGTGATTAACACCATCCCTCTATTTCACATTCATTCTGTTTAGATTATATGTCCTGAGAAAGGTGGGGCAGGAGTAGCAGGAACATGGTTTCAGTTTAGGCTTTAGTAACAAAACAAGTTACTAAAATTCATGCGTCTTACTTAAAAGTGAAAGCGACTGCAGTCATTTAATGGAAACAGAATATTCACTGAGAAGAGGGATAATTCTCAGAAAGTAGTTGGGCTATAGATTTGTAGTGGAGTGGGGAGTGGGCAGTAGTGTACTTTCTGGGTTCTTTTCGAGGCAGTGGCTATGTAACCTTTTCTTCCCCCATTCTTATCCCTTTAGGTATTGGATGTCCTGTTCCACGTATCCCAGCAGAGGCCAACCCTTTGGCAGATCACGTCTCTGCCACACGTATTCTGTGTGGAGCTCTAGTTTTCCCTACTATTGCCACGATAGTTGGCAAACTGATGTTCAGCAGTGTTAACTCAAATTTACAAAGGACAATCTTGGTAAGATTCAGTACTGTTTGTTTCATAAATTATTATAATACAGGAACATGAAGTGTTGTGAAGGAGGGAGGCAAAGGAAAAAGGAACATTAATTGATCCACAATTTTAAGAGTGACATTTGATTAAAGGAAGGGTTTTTTTAAGGTTGCCTGTCTTAGCAGTGAACAAAAATCATGTGTGTGAAAGACTGTCTTTGACTGAAACTAATCTCAGTTCATGACAAGGCTGAAACTTTTACCTGGCATGGAAGTAGGCAGGCCTTAGCAGTAGTTAAGGCTGACAATGAAGATGAGGAACTAGCATCTTCTAAGAACAGTCTCTGTAAGGGAAGGCTGGGGTTTATATTATAAACCTTTCCATATTAGCTTTTGTTTACTAATTTTGAGAGAAACCCTTCATTTCTTATTTTAATAAGGAGAGGAAAAGTAACTCTCCACAGATTTCAAATGGAGGGGAATGACAATCTCTTCCTTTGTGAATAACCTCTCTGGCTGCAGCCTTTCAAGGGGGAGCACGCTGAGTTTAGTAATATGGTATCTCTGGTCATCTAACTGTCACTTCAGCCCCTGTTTTTAATTCCTGCATGTTTATGCACCCCTGTCTTCTGTATGGAACAAATAGTGATATTGCAAATATTCATGCAGACTAAAAGCTTCTTGGTGTCTCATTTTGAAGACTTGAGATAAACATATTGTAAAGCTTTCTAGAGGGAAGAAAAGTTTGTTTTACAAAAATAGATTTATTTTACTCCACTTTTGGCAAGTGCCATTTTTCGCAGTCTAGTTATAGAATGGTTATCAGCACTGGTCCTTGTGCCATGTATAGTATATATTCAGAGAAAGGAGGAAAGCAGATACATATCTGCATTTTCTTTGTTCTTGATATAAGATTTTGATTAAAATTTAGAATATTGGTGAGACTTCCAAGGAAATAAAAGCTTTTATAGATTCAGTCTGTAATCCCTTTTAAGTAACATTAAGCTCTGTAATAGTGCATTGTGATAGAAAACTTCGAGATACTCATTTGGAACTGTACTAATTAGTTAATCTTTAGAAGAAAATACCATATGTTTAGAAAACAAATCTTCTTTGACTGGAAATTTTTAAGAACATTTGCAATGATATGAGACTGAACTGTGCAGATTTTCAAAATATCTCTTTATTTCAGGGTGGAATTGCTTTTGTTGCTATAAAAGGAGCTTTTAAGGTTTACTTCAAGCAGCAGCAATATTTGCGCCAAGCTCACCGCAAAATTTTAAATTATCCTGAGCAAGAAGGAGCGTAAGGCTGTAACCTCCAGATGTCACAGAGTCTCACCTAACAGGTTTCCATGTTGTATTGGTTCCATTGTTATTGCACAGTAGTGGAAAATTGTGATAAGTTGCTGCTCCTCTATTTTTTTTCTTTAAATACAATAAAGCACTGTCTTGTGGCAGGGTAAATCCTTTCAGCAACCACTGAACCTAAGAATGTGATTTGGCTTTCATTATTTTTTGGGTATTTCTGCTGGGCAATAGGCTTTTGAATTATTTTCTTAGAGCCAATATACTGAATGGAAAAAAAAAAGAACCAACTACAGAACATTTTTAATGTACTTATGTAGGCTATATCCAAATGCCTCTTCTCTAGGTGTTTTCATACCCTATGAAAAACGCCGTCATTCAGTTTAGCATTTCACACAATGAAGGGAGATTGCTTTAGAAGGGGAATGTGAGTCATTACCAAGGAGAAGTAATTTTCCTTGGCTTTTGCTGGTATCAAATGGAGAATGTGAAATACCCAAATGAAAGAGAAAGCAGAAGATAGATCACTCTCTACAGGATTTGTATGTCAGCTTTAACCACCTAAGTACTAGGTGTTAAAATTAGCGTGGCTTTCAGGTGACTGTTTTATTACTGGTAATTTTCAGTGTCCTGTTGTATCTTCTGCAGTGCCTAGTGTCATTTTCTCATGACTTTACTGGTTTGTAACTGGTGCTGGATAGCATTTTTTTCCTCCACAGTAAAATAATTACAAGGGGGAGGTAAATTTCAGTTGCTTATTTTGTAGTTAAGTATTAGAGCACTTGTTTAGTTTCCATATTCCTTTAGATTGTGTAAATACCCATAGAAAAACTGTGAGAAAATAGCATTGAACACTAAAGCTACATCTGAACTGACAGAGCAGGGCATCCCCCTAAGCATCCAGGCCTGAGTGTGTAACTCAGCTCTGTTCAGGACTGGGCTCTCCTGCCCTGGTGGAAGGGCTGGCTCTGGGCACCTGGGCTGAGCGTCCTGCCAGCAGGGCGGCTGCACTTCGGGTGCTTGGCTCCATTTTGTAAAGGACTAAAGGATAACTCTTAAATGTGTCATAAAGTTTATTTATACAGTAAGCTTTACTGTTCCAATATGTCTAAAGTAGTCAGCTGAGGGAGACGTTAGCACTTCCATTATTTGATGTATTTATAAACCTATTTTCAACAGAAATTGACTGTTTTGTGAAGTTAAATTCTGACAAACATAATACGGCCATTGCATATTCATACCAGACCTAATCTAGATTTCGTATTTGAAGTTCTTTCTTAACAACAGTTTCTTTGTTTTTCTCCAAGTTTTTTCTTTTCCTTGTTCATATTAGTACGTCAAATGCATGGAGAATGGCTTAAAAAAAATCTTCTAGTGGAATTATTCATAAGTAAATATTTCTTTTCACCAGAAATGAAGTAAATGCAGAATGGACTTCCTATTTGACTGCAATAATGTATGTTAAGAGAAATTCAAAATAAGGTACCTTTTCTATAGTATGTTTATCTTAATTACCAAGATGTAATATTTTAAAACTGTACAAAAGTGTATATAAAGGCCAATTAGTATTAAAAACCTATACAGGTGTTAAGAATTATACATTCAATCAATATCAAATACTTTTGAGGCTCTTGCTGTAATGGAAGAATTACTATAACCTTGTAAGTCTGCTGATTATATTTGTCTTAGTGGATTCACTTTTATATAAAACCTAAACTGAGTAGCAGCCTCTGAAAGTTGCTACACTCTGTAAGATAGTCTTGAAACAATATAATATGTATTTCTTACAGAATTCCTCGTTTCAAGAAAACAGCTTTTCAGTGGTCTTCACTGTATATATTTCCAAGCAATTTATTACTGTTTTTTAAAGTCTCATGGAGAGAATTGAATGATGCAAATTAGTGGGTTTGAAACTTGTTTCATGGGAAAGCTCATTGTCTCCTCTGGAAGTTAAAGCTCTTGTAAAAATACAATTATAAAATACTGTATGGACTGTAAGATGATTTCACATGAGTGGTTAAAGGTCATTACTCTGTAAATCTTGTTTTTAAGTATTGAAAATTATAGTTATGTTGAATTAGGTTGAATAAATATTTTTTACACTCCTTAGTGTATTTTGTCAGTTGAACAAAAGGCCTGTAGCAGAACTTCTGAATGGATAATGTGTTTTGTTTTAATGCATACCTAATGATTTATATAATTAATTTTAAGTTGATAGACTAAAGAAATATCTTCGTGATGAAGAAAGAATTACTTTAAGACTTAAGGCTGACACTGAATTTTTTTTCCTCCTCTCTGGTGATGAATAAATGATGTAGGGCAATGTGTTTCTCAAGCATTTAAAGCAAAAGGATTGTTGCAATATGGGCAACTTCCAGTAACAGAGAATTGGGGTTGGAAGTGACTACATATCCTTGGGCTGGCCGATGTGCACCATTGATTTGGGCAATACATTGATCCCTCTTCATCAAGAAAGAGAATACTGGCTGAAGGAATTGTATTTTTCACTGATAGCCAGTTTATGTCCCATTACTTTCAGGACAGGACTATGAAATGTTATCTGGCATTTCTCAGTATACTTTTACCTGTAACTTGGTTTCTCTTAGACTTCCATTACATCGACATCAGGGCACAAATTACCTGCACTGTGATTATGTAAATACACAGAAGATGCTTCTCCCCTTCTCTCTTTTCTTCTGCCTTAAACTCTTAGACGTAGATGGACCTCTACTTCACTTTTTTCTTCTTTTTTTTTTTCTTGTGTGGTTCTTTCCTGTAAAACTTAGAAGTATGTGTGCCAAAATTTGCCAAGCATTCTTTCTGCTTTACTAAGATAGAGAAGTCCAGATAGGCTTTATTAATTAATTTCAAGCCTTACTCAAGAGCTTGAATGATACAACTCACTCTCCAGAAGTTGTAGTGTCCCAGGACACCTGCATGATGAAGTATTGCTGTGAGTGAAAAAAGTGCTCTGCTAACAGGGATGAACTATCCATTGGACCATGGCCCCTAGGCCTTCAGGAGGTTTGAAGACCTGTGGCCACTTTGTCCATTCCTGCCAGTTAGTTATTCACATGCTCTGGGTATTTTTTTGCTTTTGCTCCTCTGAATATTGTGAGCATAAAGCTCTTACTTCTGGTGTACTGTACTAAGTCGTTCAGTAGAAAAATTCCATTCCAGAACCACTAAAAGCAAACAGGAGACAGGACTTGAAACTGCTTCAACCAAACAGCTCAGCAGCACCTGTCAAAACATATCGTGCAGGCACCTCATTTAATGCTGGATGACTAAGCCATGGAAAAGCAATTCCCTAAGCAGTGGTCCTCCATGGGAAGTAGTATGCTTTTAAAATAAAAAATAAAATTATGCAACTCCTGGCTTCAGACCACTCTGTGGTAGACCATGCACAGCTTGATGTTTGGGGTGTTTAGTGTTTTTCAATTGCTGCTCTGCTCTTACGACAACTCAGTAACACTTGGCTGCAGCTAATAGGAGCTGATAAAGGAACACACTGCTCTTGAGTATTTACTGCATGTCTAAGGACTGTTTTGTCAGCAGTTATCATTTCTCTGACATGAATCATTACAAGAAGCTACCTATGAAAGACCCTCCCCTTCCTAATTTCCTAGATACTTCTCATGTACAGAAGATAGAATATATAAGAATAGAATTAAAAATATTTTTAAGTTTGATGAAAAGCAAGAATGATTTTTGGGCTTTTTGTGCAGCAATAGGATGGCTGGTTGAGAAGTGTTGGACTAACTTGATGGAAGAAAGTCTCAGCCACATTACCTCTCTTGCACAGTTCTAGGTTAACCTAGATCGTTCCCCTGGGTAGTTCAGAGTTTGTTACTAATCATAGTTTGCTGAATTTCTGTTGCTTTATTCTGTTTCAAACAGGACCACAGGGGAAGAGAAAAGTCCAGCTTCTCCAGTAGATTTGCACTTCAGGTTCAGGGGTTTTACGTATTTTATTAATCCAAGACAGATGTTGGTTAAGTATAGATAACACATTACAATAACTGCCTCTGGATCAGGAGCATTGCAGCAGCTCTATGGAACACAAGTTACATGGTGAAAGGCATTTGAGGTAGGGTGGGTGTGTGTAGGAATAAAAACAGAGGTAGAAGAAAATGCCATTTTGACATAAAGAATCTGAGACTTGAACCCAATTCCCTCAGCACCAAGCTGTGAAAGGCTAGTGGGTTATCTTGTAACCAAGACAAGAGCAATTCTTTTGGAATTGCTGAGAGGAGCATAGAAAATTGATGCTAACCTATAAAAATATTTCAGTTTGAATTTCATTAAGCAAAGATTTCAGGCTTTAAAATTTTTTTGGTGCCTTTTAAATGCAAAACAATTTTTTTTGTGTTCTCCTGTTGGTTTCGTTTGAAAAAGCAAATGGCATCTTTTAACAGCAGGATTCTCTACCCCACTGTTTTTAAATTTCAAGGTACTGTGAAAAAGAAAGTGCTTTCCACTTAGCATAAATTCTACACTGGGGAATACAACTGACCTTCCCCCATTACTAAGCCCCATCTCCTACTGCAGGCACAGAATTGTGCTATGGATTTCTGTTACATAGCACCTTACTCATAATTAGGCTGCTTTTCCCATCTCATTTCAAAGATTAATTAAAATGCAGACTAAGTTAAAGACTAAATTCACAGATTATTTAAAAAGTATGGGTACTTCTGTTTCTTTTTTCAGCTCTAGATCCTTTTTTAACAAAGATTTTCTATTTTCCTTTCTAAAGGGACTCGAAAGTACTAAAACTCATTACATCCATTTATTTTATTTTTTAAAGTACAGTTACAACATTTACATAGGGGTAGTATATGCCAAGTGACAGAAAACCTATGTGTGTTTCCTGAGCCTTGAGGCCAGAAGCTCTTTGGGTAGAGTCAGAGTAGGTGATCCCAGATAGTCTGTAACGTTCCTCCAGCATTTCGGTTCTTGCTGAGCTAAATGACACACACTGTGTGTTGAAATCCCTTTATATAACACTTAAGAGTAGAATTGTTAGCAACCCACAGAAATATTTTGCCCTAATCTACAGATTAGGACCAAGAAAAACTAAACCAGCTTTACTAGTAGCATCTGTGGAGACACTTTAGAGATGATTCCAGCAACAGACGATGGAAGTTGCCCCGCGTGCCAGGGAGATCACCTCGTCTCGTCTTGTCAGAGATCTGAGCAGCGCGGGGCAGTTCTTGGCCCAGCATGAGTCTTCAGTACATCCCCTGCAAAGGAAAGCATCACGTGGCTTGTAGCACTGAGCTCTCTGTGCCTCAGTCTTCTCAACCAAGTACCAAGATGGGATAAACCTCTGCCTTGAAGATAATGTAATTACAGAATGTTCTTAGACAGGGAAACAAGAGTGCTGATGCTTCCCAAAACTCTATGAGATGCATGTATTAACTAATGTTACTGGATTCTTATTTCAAAAGGATGGCCCAAGTCCTTATTTATTGCATCTGGCATTCAGATGTTACATAAGTAACTATTTGCAAACCTCCAGCTGACAAGAAGGCGTCTTTCATGGTTATCTTTTTTTTCCTTGTTACCACATTAATTAACTCACATAAACCTCCCTTAGACTGTCTTATTATTGAGGAGTACAGCCATTTATGGCATCCACATATGAAGAGATTAAAAAAGGTAATAAAAAAAAATCATTCTGTATAATAAGCTGGACACCTTCAAAAGCCTGTTAGACTGTCAGCTTTAGGAGCCTCATTACAGGGTAATTAGCTGCATCTGGATATTCCTCACAAGAAAATTAACAAAGCATTTTAAAAAGTAGTGCTTAAGATGATTTCATCCCTTTTGGCAGCTGCACAATCATCATCTGGGAAGCCATGTAATCCTTTCCTTGCACCTTACAAATGGCATCCAGTGAGCCAATGTTAGAACACATTGGCAGACCTATGAACATGACCAGGAGAAACGGAGTATTTCTGCATCAGCCACGATGTGCAGCTTGGATGGTGGTTTTTAGTTTTGGTTTGGTGCTATTCTGTTTTTAAAAGAACAAGGCTTCTCATATTGCACACCCCAGGAGAGGCAGAAAAGGCATAAGCAAGCTGAATTGATCAGCATGTGGCAGTTCTGCTCCAGTCAAAAAGCAAATAAATACACTGAAATGTAACTAGAATAAATCAAATATACACCACAATTATATGGTAGGCAGACTCTAGAAGTGTATTTTTGTATGTAACATTTCGTGTATTCCAAAAGCAAATTCTTCTCTTATGATTGCATTTTTGAGATGTAATTAGATGGCTTCAAAATACTTTTTTTCTGTAACAACCCTGTTTTGAAAGTCAAATATCTTTTTTTACTAATTGACTTACAGAGGAATTGAACAGTATTACCATCAAAATACAGTAAGAACACTTGATATTCTCTGTCCAGTAGGTAAGGAAGCAGAAGGATGGGGAGGCTACAATGAAATTAAATTCTAGTACTATTAACAGGTGAATTTGGTGCTGTCTTGAATAGTGCACATAGTTAATTTTGTCTTTTAAAATCTATTTGCATTTTAAAAAATTAACATTTAATCAGTATTATATAAACCACGACACCCATGCTCACACACACACACACAAACCCTGCCTGCCTTTTTGTTCAACACTGATGCCAAGCCAAAAGTGAGACCCAGAGTGGGAGCCGAGTGCCTTGGCCATGCTGCCCTTGCAACTCTGCTCCCTTCACCTTGTGCCGGTCCCGCTGGCTGGAGGAAGCAGCGCTGCTGCACAGCAGGAGCTTGGGAAGAGCCACTTGAGACAAAATCTGCGGGTGACACACGTGTACAAGGTGCTGCAGGCGGTGACTGCAGGGCCACTTTCAGCTGTACAGTCTGGTTTTTCAGTCCCAGAAGTCCTACGAATGCCCTTTCCCATCTATAGAAACAAAGCAACCACCTGGCAACATAAGCTGTGGATCACAGAGGAGGACTGGAGTTCTTCCAGCACCTCTGACAAATCTATCACAGCTGGATGTTGTTGCAGATTAAATTTCGGCTGGCTTAAGATGCAGGAATGATGTCTCCTGGATAAGCAGATGCACATACAGTAATTTCATATGTTTTGACTGTATCAGCCATGCCACCTGATGCTTCAAATTCTGCTGCACCTTGCCCATTGCTACTTTCCACATGATTGCTGGATGCTGTTGGGAATCTTTTGGGTGAGACCCTGATGTTGCAGCCTTTGGGCTCAGCTGCCTCCCCAGGAAGCACCTGCAGTGCCCAGCAGTGCCCCTGTCCTGTGGCTGGACTGCCCAGCAGACAAAGGCATAAAGGGCACAGGGTGCCATGGCTGTACAGGGAGAGCACAGCCCAAATGCAAACAGCTGAGCTGGCCGTTACTGCTTCAAATAAAGATGGGGTTAAGAGTAATCTGACCTATGGAACAAGCTTCATGGCCTCTTTTTTCCTAGAAGGTACAATATTGTAAAAATCTTCTAGTGGTGCATTATAAGGCTCTGACACCAAAATGCAGACAGACCACAGGACAACTTTACAGAAGCCAGGTTGGCCTCGAAGTCTGCAGAGTAACAAAAGATAGAAATGAGAGCGTTGTGGCAGGATTCTGGAAGAGTACCAGCTCCTTGGAAAAAAGAGATTCAGATTTCATCTAATGTCTAGAACAAGATTATTCCTCCTTATCACAGCAATGTAAACATAGAGTAGATGCTGGAATTCAAAATTCTGCACCAGCTGAAAGCAGATCTAGGTCCCCAGCAGGTAAAATGCTGGACTTGCCAGCACTGTTTTCTTTTTCCAGCTTCTGCTGCTCCTGCCAGTAGCTGCAGTTGTGCTGAAAAGTTATTTTAAAAGGTCAGAGATAAAGATAGTTGGATAAGGATTTGCAATCCTGAACACATGCGGTATCTGAGAAGATGATCTGATCTCATATTCTGGTTCAGTCCTTTTATAGTTAATCTCCCCATTTTCCAACTGTGTAGGAATTGTACATTTTGGCTAATCCTCGTATGCCTCTGGTGGTTGGAGTTTTTTCCATTGACAGCAGTTCATCAGTACAGCTAAACAAAATCACTGTAAGCTGTCAAACAGAAGACAAATGAGAGCTTAGAAAATAGAATACTCGCTGAACTGAGACAAAACTTCAGCGCCGACAATGATGATGGCAGGGGAGCAGAGACTATCGAGTTATAATTGCCAATTTAGCAACAGCTGAGCCTGTACTTATCTGAATTAGTACTTCTGCTAAATTCATGATGTTTTTGTCCTGTGCTAAGCCTTGACGTTAGCAGACACAATGCAAATGCAGTGTTCCAGGGATAACTCCTCTCTCAAAAGCAGCAGGATGTGGTGTGGTTAGTCTGAGGACTGAGTCCTAAGGGAAGATCTCTTTTTTTTCTTATGTGGGCACCTGCTGTTGAGCTGAGATTTTTTTAATCTGACTGCAAGCCTCAAGGTGATAAGCATGCACTGGTTTTTTTCAGTAAATGTTTGTTCTAGCCTTCACCTTTTTCTATAAGCCCAAAATACAAATTCATTTTGTTTTAAACTTGTGTATCAGGTTTGTGAAGTCATCTCAATAACAGCTATCTTTGGATTGTACCTCATAAATCCAGCATTCTTTTTCATCATGAAGAGGTTGCCACCAAACACTAGTGGCTTATTCTATCAAGGATAGGTGATTTGTGGAGGTATGCTCTCTCATCAAAAGATGCTTCAAATTAATGAAGAGTTAAAAGGATATATAAAAATATGCAAAGCCCATTTCTCAGAAAAAAATTTTGCTCCAATGCACTAAAGTGCAGACGAGTGAAGTAGCAAAACATGCACCTGCCCTTTTAAATGAAGAACAGTGTCTCAGGGAAATTTATACTGCAGCAGTAATTCTCATAATCTAAAAATAATCATCAACTATAATATTGGGTGCATTGATGATATTAGTGTATACAACATGGCATACCCAAACCAGAAAGACAATGCAGAATCCTGAAATAAAAATTAGACTATTCATTCACAAGAATAGGGGATAGCAAGAAACTGGAGTAAGAAACAAATCTTTCCACCTTTCCTGTACAGGCATCCATGTCCTGCTATTCATTTCGAGACATAAACCTTCTAACAATCTTCTAACCCCCATTACATACAAGAGAAACTGTCCTTTCTCCAAGCTGACAGTTTAGTCCCATAAATAGCTTGCTATAAATTATGCCACAGAACAATAAAATTGCAGGGATGACACAAAAATTAGCTATATGATACAGAAAAACAACAGAGAAATTTGTCTTCAGCTGAAATTTGAAATGTTGCAGACCAATGTGCCACATCCTAAAAGGCTTTGACAGGCCTCTCATCAGCACAGCTGCAGTTCCCTTTCCTACCATGTGAATCTAAGTCATGGCTGCAGGCCTTTCTTGTTTCAGTATGGGTAGCACGTTTGGTTTGCAGTGTGGATATGAGGCAGATCATATGAAAGGGTCAGGGTGGTCTGAACAGTGCCTGTGGTCTGAAGCATTAATGTTTGATGCAGCTTTGACCAAATTTGCTGCACTGGAGCTCATGTGGTGGGTTGGAGGGGCAGGGGCTGGCAGCACAAAGGCCTGACTCAGGCAGCCACCTAGTCCAGCTTCAAAAGCAGCTGTTTGTGAACAGATTTCACTCTCATATTGTTAAATCATAGAAATCTGTGCCATAATCATCTGTTCAGGATTGCAAATAGGGCTGTACGTTCAGGGCTAATGCTGTTACTTATGTAACTGCTACTTTAAAATTTAAGACTTTAGATTTACAACGTTGAATTTAAAAGTGAATGAGGAAAGATGCTGGAACAACACATTCATCTACTCTTTTCATATTGTGTGTAACATCATATTAGACTTCCCCTAAATCTGCGTAGGCAGGGGCACGGTTTAAGCTGAGCCAGGGTAATAATGGTTTGTACTGTCCTTCCTGGCAAGAGTTCTTTGAGTTGCCCATTCCCAACTCCTGACTGGGGCCCAGCAGTGTGAGGTGGGTGACTGGAAAGGAGGATGCAGATACACATCTGATCCTTCTGATACAGCCGTGAGACTGATGCAGTCACTCATGAAACCACCCTTCAGACTCACCCTTTTTCACCTTTTCCTTTGCTGCCAGATTTAGATTATTTATTACAGCTCTGTGTGTGTGAATCTGACCTGTTTGCCATGACAGGCTGCAGCAGAGAAGGTCAGAACAAAGCTGAGCAAGACTTGAGCTTTTTCAGTCTTGCTCTTTAAGATGCAAGTAACATCACTTCGAGCTTGCATCTGGGTAGTCAGCAGGGATAAGTGCAGGCCTAAGGCCATTCAAGCTGACAAATCTCTGACTCATCTCTCCTCTCTACTGGGGTGATACACTTTGCACACTACTGAGGCCTTTGAAATAAAAAACGGACAAAGGAAAGACAAAAGGGAATTTAACAAAATGTCATAATTAATTCAACAACATTTTAAATCACCAACTGCAGTCTTATTCAATTTTGGTGAATAGGAAATTAAATAAGTCAATTTTTTTCAAATCTCAAAGAGGAATTATTCAATTGAAAGCTCAAAAGTTCAGATCAATCTTCAGAGAGGTATAGTTCTAATGGACAGGATTTCTCTCAAGCCAAGAACATGCATTATCTCTGCAATGTTCTTTTCAAGCTTACAGTTCTGGAGAGTGCAATTTATTCATCTGTCAGATTTTATGCACTTCTTGCCAGGGTATCATTTATATATTATTTCTCCAAACCAGAAAAAATATTTTTAGAAAGAGAGAGCAAGCAGAACAAAGCCTTTAAATACGAATCAGCTGATGCAGAGTCCCTTCTCCGTTTTCTATCTCCTTCAACCACATTGCCTTGTATTTACCCGTAAGTTAAACCAGTCAGATGAGCTTTTGCTCTCTGTGACAGAATTACAGAAAACAGGATAAGCAGTTTATCCTTTCAATGTGCAAACCAGGCATCTCTGCCAAGCAGATGTATTAGCGAGTCACCATAGCAGGTGCAGCCCAGGGATGCTCACACCCAGTAGAAAAGTCTGACCGAGGGGAAAGAGGAAGGTCCTGCTGCATGGCAAAGCACAGAGGAAGGGGCCTGTGGCTCTGTAATTCTGTTCTACGTTCACTGTGCAAAGTGTGCAGTTAATGAGATGCTGCTGCCAGTTTTTCTCCTTGCGCTCTGTCCTAAGGCTCATTCTCTACTCCTTCCTCAGTGCTCACATGCCTGCACACACCTACACATACTCACAGTTCCCCCATTGCTAAGTCTTGAGCCAAGAGGAGGCTTTTAGTACAGACTTTTGGAAGGCAGGATCCATGCCATTCAAGGCTATGTCAGCCTTAAGTTACAGAGCTCTGCAAGGAGATGTTTCCTTGTCCTCTTCCTCTACGTCCACCTGACACAAGAAGGCTGTTATCACCACCTGGTTGCCTGGTAATTCCTTTAATAAGACCATATTTCCAATTTCTAAGATTCTTACTGAGTTTCAAACACCACGTTCTGTGGCCCGAGTGAGCAACTCTGGAATATTTCGTCTGTCATAGTTTGGACACTTAATGGGAAATGGTAGCAGGTCTCTGACAGTCTTGAAGTTTTAAGCAGGGAATTGAAAATTAGGTGGTAGGGAGGACTTCAGATTGATAGAGGTGGTGTGTTTTGTGAATTGTATGAGGAATCTTCCAAACGCCCTGGAAATTTGAATGTTGAAGCTGCTTAGGTGGGATTGGATGAAACTGAACTGCAATTTCCCAAGGGTTTGGGTTAAGGGCCACATTAAGAGAAGACATGGATCTCAGCACCTTATCGCCACACGCAGTGCTGTACGGCTGGACCTGAAAGCAAAAAAGGCTGTCCTCCAGAGCTCTTGGTGACTTCCCTGCTTATCCTATCTTACTCCAAGGCAAAAGATAACATGTGGCTTCAGCAACACGTGTAATGAAGGAAGGACAAAGAGGCTGGGGACTGAGCAGTCACTGAGAAAAGTGCATGAGAGCTGGTGGGCATTAATCTGTGACAGAGAGCCCGGGAGCTGCAGGAGGCTGCGGGCTGCAGGGGGCTGTTGCTCACACATGGGGTGAAGGAGGCAGGTGACAAATGGGGGAGGAGATGAGGCCTGAGTCTGGCCGTAGGAGAAGGAGGTGGACCAGAGACGGGGAGAGGATGGTCGGGAAGAAAAGACAGTGCGTCTGTCACCATCCGGGGCTGGAGCGAACGCGCGCCTCAGCCTTTTGCCTGTCCCCAGCACGGGGCAGCGGCAGCGCGGTGCTTATCGCACGGCCGCACGCGTCCTGCACGTGGCGGGCCCGTGGCTCTGCCCCGGGAGATAACGCGGGGCGTCACCGGGTACCACTGAACGAAAGCTGTCCCGCATCGACCCCTTCAGTTTCCCTTGTCTCTCGCTTGAACACTTGGCAATTAAACCTCCCAGTCTCTGCTACGAGCACGTTACCATCGAGGTCCCATTACGCCAAACGCCGGGACAGACCAGAGCCATTCTCTGTTCTCCTCGGCCCCCTGTGCGTCACTCGCCCTCAAAGCTGCTCCGTAGGCAAAACTGCCGTTCTTTCCATGCGCGTCCCTGCAGTGGAAGCTGCCGCAGTGCCGAGCAGTGCCCCAGCACAGCCTCCTCGGGGCTGGCTGCGAAGCGGGCGCATTTGGGTGATGGCAGTGCAGGCGCCGCGGCCCGGCCCGCTTCAGAGCCGCCCTCAGAGAACGGCGGGGCAGGGCCGCGGGGCAGG
>VWPU01007815.1:0-36882 GCA_013398955.1 Callaeas wilsoni | reverse complement strand
GGGCAGGGGCCGATGGGCAGCAGAGCTGGGCAGTTCCTGCGGCACTCCCTGCTCCCCTGCTGGAGCTCCAGCGGTTATTTGGTGCTGCTAACGCGGCTACGGTTTCCCTTAGGAAAAGCGCGAGTGGGAGATGTAAATAATAATAATAAATTTTTTTTAAAAAAAAGGTACGAAATTTGGGATTTGGAACACTGTAATTGCAAAATGGTCGTGTCTTCTGCTAATGGCATGTGGTACGTGGCAAGGAAAGCATATGATTTTTGGCTTAGGGAAGGCACAAAGTGGGCACTCCGGCACGGGGCAAGCGTTGCTGAGCTTTTCTCTCCAGTATTTCTTGTCAGCCACTGGATTTCGCTTTAGGTCGGGGAGGAAGAAGGCTGGGTAAAATTCACACACGTGCACGCACACACACACAAAATTACCTGGCTGGTTGTGGCTTTTATTTGGTATTGCTATTTCCTAGGCTCATTTCTGGCCTCCATCCTTGAAGCCTGGTGTCCAGATGAGAACTAACATTGCCAGACTGGGAGACGTGGAGATTTGCTCACTGCCTGGTTTTGTAGTTTAGCTCCCTTTGTCCCTTTTATTTCTGCACCGTCGCAGTACTTGGGCAGGACAACAATTTTTGCAGATTCTCAACCTTTTCTGTGTCTTTTACTCTAATGCAACGAGTAAAATATTCTTTTTCAGAGCTGTGAGTGTTTGCAATGCATCTGGGGATTATTCACGTGGTAACGAGCCCGCATCCTCGCTCCCGCTCGCCTCGCTGAGAAAAGAGAACCAGGAATAAAAGCCCAATCGATATCACGATTCCGTTTTTAAAAGCGAATCTTAGCCAATTAACAGCAATAAAACCTGGCCCCTTTTTGAAGTGCTAACTAAAATATTCGAGGGGGGTATTTGGAAATGTTGGTCCTTTTACAATTCGCATAGAGAAGGCGAGCTAATACCACTAAACAAAAGGCACTAAGCCACATATTCAGGCTTAGTGAATTCAGCAACTTTTTATATGGGCAATTTGTTTAAGCTTAGATTTCGGAGTACGATTTGGAATATATGTGGTTGAAACCTGATATCCCTTGGACAGATTCCTTCCATCCATCCATCCATCCATCCATCCATCCATCCATCCATCCATCCATCCATCCATTTATCCGTTTAGGGGGGAATAACCCAAAGCATTTTACATGTACAGCTGAGCAGTTTTACTTTTAAAGTGCTTCTTGGAGGAACGCCATTGTCCACTGCTCATTTTAAACTCAACACATTCAGTAACGCCATTTACACCTAAGCTATTATCTTGGGCTTTCGTTTATGGCATCTGAAATGTGTAGCAGAACTCGTGGGCATGTTTTTATTTTGGTTACTGAAGACCTTTGGGGCTCTCCATGGTTTCCCTCTCGTGAATTGTTGTGTGTGTTAGAGCCAGGGTGATGCTCGGCCCAAGAGCACCAGTGTAATGTTTCCCTAACCTTCTACAGAGCCGAAGTGAACCCAAGGATAAGATTATAGTTTCCCCTGTGATTTTTTTACGGCTTTTTAAGTACTGGGGTGTTAAAATATTTTGCGGAACTGGAGAGGTAGATTAGCAGGGTTTCTTGCCAAAGCTGGGAAGCTGGTATTACAGACTGTCCCAGGGGAAAATCGCTCACATTAACCACTAAATGAATATTTGACAAGGGCTCATTCGGGGGTATTATTACTACAAACGGGTCCCTACTGGACTTTCCAAGGGTCAAAGAGCAATGGTTCAATTAATTATTTAGACTGTTAGTAGATTTGGTTGTAATAGCTGTACTTATTTCTGCAACCGACAGCTTCTTGCGGTGGGGGACCTGGGGAGAGGCTCTGCCTCGCAGCCTCGGCTCCAGCCCGCGGCTCTCGCTTGCCGACAGACATTTCTTGGCCGAAACCACGTTTTGATTCCTTGAGATGCCCACTGGTGCCGGATGGGACATCAGGGATAACGGTGATCCCGACAACAGAGTGTTTTCTCTCAATGTTAATTCCTCCTCGTCCCCAACGGGCAGCAGAGCCGGATATCTGCCTTCGAATAGGAGGCAGATAGCCCAGCAATTTAAGTAGTATATAATGTAGGTCCCACTGAAAGAAAGAGGCCCATTACTGATAGCTTTGATTAGATACACTTCAGTCATTTAAATCCTGATCTAACTCAAATACTAAAATGCAAAACCTGCTTCGGTGCTTGTGAGATTTCAGAGGATATATGCAAAATGATGACATTCTGATGGCAGAAGAGCTTCGTCTTTGCGTTTTTAACGCCAGTCAGCCTCGCCTGACACTGTCATTTCAACATTTTTCGTGGTGAGGGGGGAGAGAGAGAAGGGAGGATTATTTTGTTTAATTTCTACAACAAACATGTCCGTAGTAGTAGATACCAAAAAAAAAAAAAAAAAAAAGGCAAAAAAACCCCAAAATAACGTTGGGAGTGTGCGATTAGGTGACAATAATATATGTTGAATGAATAAGAGATAAGCTGCAAGGGGGGAGAGGGAAGCAGTAATTACAAACCCAATTCATTCAGCTTTTCAGGACTTTTGTTGTGGGAGCTCCATTGACGGGCTTCGAGCTGCCAGTTTTCTCACATTAAAAAGAACTGATCAGCGCCTCAGGGGGACAAGCAACACCGCTTAACTGCATAGTGATGGGGTCCTCATTTAGAGCCATTACAACAAGAAAATTAAACAGAGCCTTTGTGTGCACCAGGTTTACTTTTCAATTGCTGACAGTTTATAGCTAACTGCTCAGAGATTTAAGTTTGATTGCGGTTTGATCGCCTGCTAGTTAGCACCGCCGCTATTTTAGTTTTGGTAATTAAAACCAGTTTTTCTGACGATGGCACAGGGAATTGCGAGAGTTTGGTACTATTTTGCTTTTGAGGAATCAATTCACTTGGCGAGGACGTACAGAGCTACAGTGAGTGTGGGGGCTGGTTCACTTGCGAACTGGAAAGAAAAGGAGCCCGGGGTGGAAATTCCCGGAGCTGCGCGTTTGGCTGTGCCAGAGCAGGAGGGTGAGCTCCGTCCTCCGGGCTGGCCCCGCGCCGGGGCCCGGCCAGCCCTGCCCGGGGACCGCGACCGCTGCAGGGCCGCGCGGCTCGGGGCTCGGCGGAGCCTCTGCGCCGGCAGGTGCGGGCGGGCGGAGCGGGGAGGAGGAACAAAGCGAAACCCCGAACCTCGCGGGATGGTTTCGGAGCTTTGCTTTGGAGTTCGCAGAGGGTTTGCTGTGGCTGAGCCGTGTGTGAGTGTGCGTGTGAGTGTGACCGTGTGTGACTGTGTGTGACCGTGTGTGACTGTGTGTGACCGTGTGTGACCGTGTGTGCGCGTGTTCGTACCCGTGTGCGCCTGTGCGTACAGGGGGAGGGGGCGCGCCGAAGCTGCAATTTTTCATTACAGTTTAGCAGCGTTGGAGGAGAGCACGGACGGCCCTTCCCGTGCAGTGCGGTGCGGGTTCGGGCCCGGCTGTCCTGCAGGAGACGCCTGGGCTGCTGCAGCCCTGTCGGCGGGAGCGGGGGGAAGCCCGTGGGCGGGGGGTCCTCGCTGCGGGCGCCCGCAGGGAACGGAGCGGGGCCGGGCCGGAGAAGTTTCTGCAGGAGTTTGTCTCTGGCCCATCCGCTGGTGCAGCGTGCTGCCTCGCAGGACCTCTGCCATGTGGGCAAGAGCTTGTACAGCGTTGCTTTATGTTTCGTTTGTTTTTTGTTTTGGTTTTGTTTTTTTTTTAATTTTATCCCTTTAAAATTTAATTCTTTTAGGGTTTCTCTGTGTTTCGTGTGTGTTTTGCGCCCGTCCCTGCCCCTCCCCCCTATCTCCTGATAAAAGCGCCGCTTCTCCCTCCTTCCCTCCAAATATGTTCCAGACTCAAGTCACTGAGCGGTTATTCCAAGGCAGTTGACTTCTCCAGAGGACCGAGGTGGCCCGCAGCTCGGGAGGGTCCCCGAGGGGCACCCTGCGGGGCGAGGGACTGACAGGCCGCTTCCGCGGGGCCCGGCCGAGCTCGATGGGGCCAAAGCGGCGACGCCGCCGGTTCCTACAAGCTCTGTGGGGGCAGTGGGGCGCCGAGGGAGAGCTGCCAGCCCCGGGGCACGGAGCTGGGCTGTGTCCTGGAGTCTCCCCGCAGCGCGTCCCTCTGTTCGGAGCCCGGCGGCGGGCACAGCGCTGCTCCGGCCCCGGCAGGGATGTGCCCCCGCTCCCGGACATGCGGCCGCTGCCCCAGGGAACGGGAGGGGAGGCCCGGCCCCCCGCGGGCTCCCCCGCCCCGGGTCCTCGGTGACCCCGTCATCTCCGCAGCAGTTAGAGCTGATGACGTAATGTGGGCGCTTTTTTTTTTTTTTTTTTTTTTTTTCCCCAGAAAATCGTGATTAACGGCAGGGGTTGGGGATGGGGAGGGGTAGAGGGGGAATCCCACCGGGTGCTGGAAAGACACGGGCCTCTGCAGAGGCTTTCCCGCGGGAAGGCTCCGCAGGGGTGTCTTGGCACACCAGCTCACACTCACTCACACACACTCACAACTCACACGCATTCCAGGCTGAGGGCTTGATCCTGCAAAACCGCCTCCCATCCTGCGGGAAGCTCCCAGCGCTGGGGCGGCCGGTCCGAGCGAGCCGACCTTACTCGGACGAGTAGGGACGCCCGGGGCCGGAGCCGGCTTAATTAGAACCAAGTCCCGCAGCGCTCTGCAGGGCGGCCGGGCCGGGCTCCGGGAGCGCGGCTGCGGCTCATCCCCACGCTGCCCCCGGCTGCCGAGCTCTGGTGCCACGGGAGAAGCTCTCCAACGTGTCCTTCTGGCATCGCTGGGAATGACGGTTCCTTTAAGCTCTTACAAATTGCAGAAGTTGAGGAAGACGGAGAAATAATTAATGTATTAAAACAGGCAGCGAATTCCTCAGGAGGCACCTTATCAACTCCAGCCACACTGGCTTCATCCCTCCTCGTATGCTAATACCCCGTGACGTCATCGGCGCCAGATTGAATGTGAATCAGTTATGAAATTATTAGTTTTAGCTTAAAAAGCAATCTGGCTCTCCCGTGAGTGGGCTTTCCGTTGCTGCGGGTTCTCGCTCCGTGTCCTCCCCATGTTATGCACACACAGTAGTTGCGACTTTCCTGTCGCAATGAATCAATATTTCCAAAGCACACATCCTAACAGGGGGTGATGTAAAGAAACCCATAGATTAATTGGGTCCCGTTTCTGAGTCGGCTGTGTCTTCCTTATCGATACACACTTTACACCCGAAACCAGACAGTCGGATTTCCTCCTACTTTTCAGGTAGGCAAGAGCTCCTTGTGATTTATTTCTGTTAAGATCCCACAGTGGGGGTGTTATTCTTTGCCAGCGTCTGCGAAAAAAATACCCAGGAGTTTGCTTTTGCTTTTGCTCGCGATGGAGGAAAACGGGCCAGAAAAGGGGGAAATACAGAAATTGTTTGTTTGTTTGTTTCGAATAGAAATATTTTTATTTAGAATTTTGAAAAGGAGAGCATCCCAGCGGTGGAGGGCCAAGGGATCTGAGCGGGGAACAATGGGAATTAACACCATTTCAATCGCTGAGGCCACTCTAATTAGATGTCTGGGTCCGGCGAGATCAAATACCTGAATCTAAACCCCTCGGCTCGGTTTCTTTCGCTTGCAAATGCTTCTGAAAAACGGTTCTTGAAGAAACCAAGCTAACCCCAAATTCCCCGGAGTCCCTTTCGACGAGTTTGGCCGATAACAACTTTCTGCACGGGTTAGGGGGGCCGGCGCGTCCCCTCCCCGCAGCGGCCGCCAGCCCGCCGCCCCTGCCCGGGCACCCCGGGTAACACCCCCACAGCCCCGCTCCCCCCGCAATTCCTGGAGGACACTTTGCTCTCTTCGGCCGTTTATTTCTCCCCGTCTCCCGCGAGCCGCTCTGCTCCCACGAATTATGAATAAACTCCCTCCTGGAGAGCCCCGCCATCGGCCCGTCTCCGCTCCCGGGGCTGCGGAGCCCCGGCGCGGAACTGCCCCGGCCGTGGCAGGGAAGGTGGCACCGGCCCCAGCTCCCGCTTCCAGCAGCCCCCTAAGAGAGGAAGGAAAGAAGAAAAAGATGGAAAGAAGAAAAAAGGAAGGAAGGAAGGAAGGAAAAGAAAGAAAGAAAGAAAGAAAGAAAGAAAGAGAGAAAGAAAGAGAGAAAGAAAGAGAGAAAGAAAGAGAGAAAGAAAGAGAGAAAGAAAGAGAGAAAGAAAGAGAGAAAGAAAGAGAGAAAGAAAGAGAGAAAGAAAGAGAGAAAGAAAGAGAGAAAGAAAGAGAGAAAGAAAGAGAGAAAGAAAGAGAGAAAGAAAGAGAGAAAGAAAGAGAGAAAGAAAGAGAGAAAGAAAGAGAGAAAGAAAGAGAGAAAGAAAGAGAGAAAGAAAGAGAGAAAGAAAGAGAGAAAGAAAGAGAGAAAGAAAGAGAGAAAGAAAGAGAGAGAAAGAGAAAAGTTGTAACTGGGTGAGAAGTGAGTTTTCTGACTAATGAAATCCAAAATGAGCGGCGAATATAAAGTATTGTAAGATTTCTTCCCTGCCCCCCAGGCACTGATTGGCAATACTTTTTTTTTTTTTTTTACTTTTTTTTTTTTTGTGCGTTGGTTTGAAAAGCAGGAAGAAATGTAATGAATTGAGTGCTGTCAGAGATGTCTTCTCTGTTGATGTGGTGAATGGCAGTAGCTCCCTGATCCAGTGCAGGTGCAGTAGAGCTGGGGAATAAAAGAGGGGGGCTCTCTGTTCAGTGGAAAAAGCACATTCCCTACAATAGACCACACACTGCCAGCCAGCACGGCATCAGCTCACACTCTCAGACTTTTTTTCGCCTCTTTCCACAGTCCTGAGCTCACAAAATGGCTATACATTAGCACTAGTTAGGGTTTGCTTTTAATGAACAGTTGTGACTCCTTTTGACCAACATTTAAATCTGCTGTGCTCTCTCTGAAGACAGGTCTGTTTTGATCACAGGTTTTAAAAAATGGCCCGTTTCCTAACAAGGCGGCTTATTCAGGGCCATCAGTTGCATTTGATTGCAAGAAAAAAAAAAAGGCTCTCGATTAATAAAACGCGTTTCCCAAGTGCTTCTAACGGGGAAAGTTTTGTGCCTTTTTTTTTTTTTTTTTAAATATATAATAAAGTGTTGTGGGAAGGATGAGAGACACTGTTTTTAAATGGATCAGATGGTCTAATCCTATACACGAACGCATTTTAATCCTGTTTAGAGATAACCTGTCTCCTTTTTGGCTTAATATATTATCCTTATACATGGATAAAAACTTTGCACTCTTATTAACTCGGTCCAGATTGTTTTTTCTTGGCTTATTTCCGTAATATTTTTTTAAACTTTTTTTTTACCTTCTCGACTATCTGCTCAGAGGAAGCCAGGTTACACTTGGTTACACAAGTTTTATTCGAAATTATTTCCAGAGCGAGGGCTCACTCCTCAGCCAAGAGGACTGATTGATTCTGTCCCTCTCCGCCTCGATTTGATGTGCCTCGTCCTATCGCGGCCAAGCCAATGAGCCGGGATTTTCATGGCATCCCGGAGCAGCCCTTGCTGATTCCTCTTGTACCTAACCTGCAAGAAGTAGATTAAGCTCTTTTGGATATACTTGCTGATGCATTGCGCTGAGGAAAATTGCTCGGCGTTCGCTTATAGAAACGCATGTTACTGTGAATGTTCTTTTTTTCCCCTAATCGTGGTAACAAATAGCATCGGCTCCTGGAACAGTTTGGCAAAGCCATTCTTGCCTGAGTAGTGCTAAACGGGAGAAGCTGACAGCTACCCGGTTATTACCTGAGCTCCGAGTACCCCCCACCCCCAGCCGGTAACAAAACGTGTTGGCAATAAATGACATTAGAGGCACCAGTCAGGTGCCGGTGGGCGCTTGGAGCACGTTTCCAGGGGGCAGATCTTGTCATCCCGCGCACAAAAGAATGGACCTTGTCTGCACAGGAGAGAAGAGATCGATGCTCCTACATCATATCACATATCATATCATATCACAGCGTACCGTATCATATCACATCACATCGATGCTCCTGTAAGAAAAATAACTCTCGTTTACACTTTGTTCGGGACGTTTCAAACGCGCCGGAGCATCATCACCTGACAGCGCCTTATTTCCTGCCAACAAGTTGTAGCTCCCCCAGCCCCAACCCTGGCCCCGTGGCAGTTTAATAACAAAGGCAGGAGAGTTTGGCCGGGGGTGCCGGTCCCTGCCGGGGCCGGGGGCGCGGGGTGCCCGGCCCCGCCCGGAGAAGGGGCTGCGCCCCGCCGCTGCTCCCCGCGCCACCGGACAGCCTTTGTGTCCTCCTGCTGCACACACCCATAATTAATCCTTCTTCTTACCGCTTACATCCCGGACCCAAGGGGCAACTCAAACCTATTTAGATCGCCTTGGTTGGTTGCACAAATTTAAGTGGCAAATGAGTTATAAACCTAATAACTGCTTTAATAAAAATAATTATTTGATTATGGCAGAGGAAATTTGCTGGAGTGCAGGGATGCGGCTGGGTTTGCGTTTTGGTGGTGGTGAGGCTCGTCTTTGGATGGAACTCAAACGCCTTTAGAAAACGTTACTCTGAAAAAAAAAACCAAACTCAAAACACAATGAAAAACAAACAAAAAGCACCCCAAAATCAAAATCCTAAAAGACTTTACATTAAAAAAATCGCCCTGGTTCTCGGAATACTGTGGAACATTTCCTGTGATATTCGAAAGAATTAATTTGTAAACAGGAAAATCAATATGAAATTTGGGTGGCTTTGAATCAATTGAAAACAGTCAACACTGAGGACCATTAATCACAAACGCTGGTACCTCTTTCACTTTTTTCCCGTTAAGGATGAAGTTTCTGCGCCTCTTTCAAGTGTATTTATGCTTCTGGTTTTACAAGAAAAAGTGAGGATGCAACAAGACCAGTCGCGTTGTCCTCTCTATACTTTTAACGCTAGCATATTGTTTGATTACTAATTCGAGTTAATATGATCTTTATGGCAACATAACAGTGGATAATTGGCCCTTTTTCTGAACAACAATGTAAATCACAATCGCTTTATTATTTAATAACGTCAAACGCTTCGTTGGATTGGCCCCGACAGAGAAGACCTTTTCTTTCTAGGCAGTGTTGTTGAGAAAGAACAATGCAGATCTAATTGTGGAGATTTCAGAAGTTGGCTCCTGTAAATGAACAGCTTAGATATGGAAGTTCCAGCAGATGTCTGCACTTTTCCCTGTGACAAACCTTGTAACCCCCCTTCCTCCCCCTCTGCCCCGTCCCCCCCCTCCCCGACTTATTGAAGATTTTTTGTTCTCACATCCTAGCAACAACCTAAATCTTCCAGTCGCGAATACACCCCTTTCCCCTGGTTGCTATCCAGCCCTCAGATGGCCGCCTTAAGCGTACACACCAAATTAGCGCTTGGCCCAAGGCGCGCTCGCCCCTCGCTCGCCGCGGGCCCCCCCATCAGCGGCGGGCCGGGGGTTGTCGGGCCGGCGGGGGCAGCCGGGGGGCTTGGGGCTCTCGGCGCTGCGCCTCGCCACCTTCTCGCCGGCCCGGTAAACGTGCCGGGGGTTTGTTTTTCAACAGTTTGGAGGAGACTGCAAGTTGCTCTCGCCGTTATGTGGCAGGAGACGTGTCAGGGCCTGCCAGCGCCGGGGAGGGGAGGGGGTGCGGGACGGGCCCCCCGGCGGCGCCCCGCGATGTGCCACCCTCTGTCCTGGGCTGCTCCTGCCTCGGCCCCCTTTGTCCGGCCCCACTGACCCAAACCCTCCGCTCCACCCTGAGAGCAGCAGCGAGCCTTTCCCGGGGGGCACGGCTGCGGGGACAGGGCTCCAAGGCAGAAGCTGAGCGACTTCTGGCGGGGGGGCGCACCCCAGAGCGCATCCGCTCTCCCGGCCCGGTCCCGCAGCTGCGCGCTCCCCGCGGAGCGCCCCGCGCGATTTTCTCTTGCGCTGGAGGCGCCCTGCCTGGGATGGGCCGGTCGGGGCGGCGGGTCTCGCTCCCCTCCTCACCGCCGCCCCTCCGAGGACAATTCCGCGGAGAGGAGTTGATTTGGCAAACTTTTGCGGTGGGTGCTGGCAGCGCTGCAGGGCCCCCGCCCCGTCCAGCTTCCCCCCGGCCCTAACAATGCGCGCTTTGCTGCGCGAGAAAGCCCCGTCATCGGCGTGGGGGGAGCAAGGGGACGCGGCAGGGCCATGGGCACCGGCCTTCCGCGCAGCCCAGCGCTGCCAGGGGTGTCAAGAGATGAGGCAGGTACACCGAATTCGGGATATAGTCCCTCACTTTAGTGCCGGGTTTTTAATTATTAGATTTTTGACAAACCAGCTAAATCCTCTTGTGCCGCCAGCGCGGCGAAGCCCCTTTCTGCTCTCTCCCGCGGTGCTCCCCCAGCTGCCTGGGGCAGGAGCCACCCCGTCACAGCGGTGCGGGTCCCCAGTGTGCTTCGGGGTGCCCGGGGCTCCGGCACCCCGGCCCCTCAGCCGGGCCCTCGGCGGGGCACCAGACACCCGAGGCACCGCAGCCTCACACCTGCGACGGGTGGGGTTTTTGTTCGTTTGCAAGAACCCACTCGAGGGACGTACTGAAAACACAGACTTGGTCACTAAAATTACCCGAAAAAAAAATCGAAGTTGAGTGACTCGCCCTGTCTGCAGCCGTGGGAAGCGGTTGATGAATCCCTGTTGACCTTTGAGATTTTTCTCCTCGAGTGGGTAGAAAAATCTTGATTTTTTTTTTCCCACTAGCTTTCCCGGCTTGTTTGTTTGTCTTACAACCTTGCTTTTCCTCGCTGATATCACCTGGGGGGGGGAGCACCGACCCCACTGGATGCTGCCCGTGGGAATGCGGGAGAAGAAGGGGCGCAGGGGGGAGCGGGGGTCTCCAGGGCTCTCCCGACCGACAGCCGCGGCCCCGCGGCGTGCCAAGGGTTAACTGTGCCCGCTCCGGGGCTCAGCGCGGCCAGGGATGAAACTGCGCGACTTCTCCCAAATGCCTTCGAGAGGAGAAGGAGCTCCCGCAGCCCCGGGACCCAGCGGGCCGGGCCGGGCCGGGGGCGGCCCGGGCGGCCGCCACTCCCCCGCAATGAGCTCATTTCCATGTCTGCGCCTCCCGCAACTGTGAGAAAATCCGCCGGGACATCCCGCGTGCCGATGCTGCCTGGGCTGCCCCGGTCGCCTTGGTGACAGAGCCTGGGGGGAACTGCATCAATAAAAGAAACCAAAACTTTTCCCGGAGCCGGCACATCGCAGGGAGAGGGGGATAGCCCCACGCCCGCGCGTGTCGTTCGTGGGGCCGGGCCGCCTGAACACCCGCCTGGAGCCGTGCGCGGGGTGGGGGCAGGGAGGGGCTGGTGCAAAAGTGCCCGGGGACAGTCCGGGAGGGGGAAGGGAGCGCTGAACAGCCCCACACTTATCAATAACAAGATGTATAAATATCAAAGTGAAGGAGCCCGAGTAAGTCTTTCTAGAAGCGCGGAGGAAGCTTAAGCAGCTTTCTTTAATGGTGATTTGTAGCTCTGTAAGGGGCACGGATAGCAAATACCCTGCAGGTGCATGTTGTAACACTGCCATCCGGACTTTAATGTAGATTACTCTCCAACTCGTTTGATCGGTCCTTTGAAACCCTTTACAATTGCCTGTGACGAACCGCCAGTCTCAGGTTTTTTTTTCTTTGAATAATGCCTTAAGGGTAAGTCCTCGGGGCTTTTAAAGATCTCCAGCACATTTAAAAAAAAAAAAAAAAGAAAAAAACACGTTAGGTTTTTACTTTAGAGCGTGGGTCCATGTCTCTGAACTTGGGGCTGTTAACAGGCGTCTTTTAAATCATTAATAATCTAATAACCATCAACTTTGGAAGGGAGATACGAGGATCTTCTAAAGACCTCCAAACATTTCTGTGGCATTTGGGAACATACTGGTTAAAATTTAGGAGGCGCACAGCCTGGAGCTGGTGGGTCTCCGGTGTTTATAGGCTCTCAGCTGGGTAAATCTGTGCTGAAGGCCTTTTCCCTGGCCATCGAGAACATCCCGGGGTGGGGGGGGTTGGAGAGCAAATCCGAAGGGTGATGCAGGGGAGAAGCCCGGTCGGGGGGCCTCCCTGCTGCCCCCCGAAGGTCCCGCATCCCGGCCCTACTCTGGGACCCTCGCCCCTGCTGTGTTGCTGCCTTCTAGCAAAGAGTGAGCGGTTTTTGAGGGGGTTAAAAAAAAAAAAAAAGACTCGAAGGCACAATAAATCCCTCAGATGTTCCCACTCTCACAGCAAATAACGTTTAACCTTTAATATTTATTCGTTACTATTAATTCAAAAAAATAATTACTGAACTTTTGGCCCTTCAACTTCCACAAGCGGCGCTTTGTTTCTCTAAAATAAACTTGGAAGAAGCGATCCCTCCGTATCAAACTAGGGATTTGAATTAAAGGCCCATTTGGGACACTTGAGACTACAAAGGGTTACACATAAATAAATGCCACATTTGCCTATTGCAAAAGTTTTCTCTGTCCTTTCTCAGTCACAACAGGGGAGGAAAAAGCCGTCGTTTATTATCTAGTGCTGGGCAGGAGCAGCCCCTCCAGAATATGCTCTTAGATTTGGCCGGCAGAAGAGGGACTCTTTTTTCCCCCCCTCAACAGCAGCTCCTTTTGTTCTCCAGATCTCTTTCCCAATTTCAAGCTTCACTTGCAGATCCTAAGTTTGTTTGTTAATGACGCTATTACCATCTGGCTCGTCCTACTTTCCAAAAGATATAAATCTCCCCAGTTTCATTGCCTACATTATCATCTAAGTGCCACCATAGCTGCAAGAAAAATATGCTTTCAAGGTTGCAAATTCTCTTGCACGGAGCAAGTTCCCCGGGCGCGGGGCTGCCGCCCGCCCCGCCGGGCTGCGGGCCGCTTGGGAGGGATGCGGCCAAATGCATTTCACCTTGCAGCGGTGCTGGGAGAGGGGGAGACGGCAGCATTTCAGTTTTCCACCAGATACTTAAGTAAATCTCCCCCCCCAACCCCCCCGGCCCCCACCCCCATCCCTCTTGGCCCCTTTTGTGGCTGTTTAATGCATCTGGCTACTTTGGACCGTTATCTTCCGCGGGGAGAGGGACGCCCGCCCGGCGGGGCGAGGGCAGGATGGGTCCTGCTCCTGGCAGGCTCCTGTTTGCCCTCACCCAGCATGAACCCCCGTCTCTCTGACATAAGTACATATTCCATACGTGTGGATAAACCTTTCCCACAGGCGTTGTACAGTAAAGGGAAGAAAAGTTTGGGCTCCTCTTAGCGCAAAGCGGCTGCAGATTTGTGTGCGTTTAAGCATAAAGGGACGGGGGGAGGGCGAGAAGGGATGGGGGAGGGAGTTGGGTCGGTTTGTGTATGGGCTCCACAATGACTCTATTTATTCGCTGCAACCAGCCTGGGCAGATTGAATAGGCGAGAGAGAGACACTCAGCCTTCCCAACGCGTGGGCTTTGTGGGATCCAGTCCCCACTAGCAGATTTCGACTGCTAATTTCCCATTCTCAGGGGTCTCCTGTGAGGAGACACGGCCGTGCCCATCAGCTACGGCTCCCCCAAACACTGTCCGTGTTTCTAGTCCTTAAGCTCTCCGCGTATAAGTTTAGCGTCAGAAGAAGTTTAATCATTTATCGCTTCTTTGCTGAATCTCCGGCAATGTTTCTGCNGTGCCTTCCTTTTGCCCAGCATGGCCAAAAAAAAAAAAAAAAAAAAGAAGCCAAATATTTTATTTGACTATATATATATATATATATATATGCACACATACACACACAAAATATTGGCAAGCGAGGGAAAAGGTACTCCTTTAATATGGGAAAGAAACCCAGGGATTTTTTTTCCCGAGTGATCTGATTGTTATAAACAATTACGGATGAAAAGAAAACTCACTTATTATGCACTTCTAATACTGTGACTGCACAAGAGAGAAAGGGGGCCAAACCAGTGATTAATTAATATCGCACTGGCGTAGCTATTTTCTCGCGAAAGGCCTTTCCCCCCTTGCTGCTGCTGACTTATCATTCCAGCTCGAGTCATGTGTAGCCAGGAAGGGATCTTGTTTATAAATTTATATGACGACCTTTTCTTTGTGTGTGCTCTAAAGTTGATATGGACAAATTGCAGAGGTATACAATTTAAGTAGATGCACTTTTAATCACCGATCATTAAAATGGTTATGTTAAATATACTCAATTACATGCATGACTTCACCCTAACAGTACTTTCTATTCTCCCAGCTGCTCACGTATTCCTTAACTATAGTCAGCAGAAGAAACTCGATTATGCTGAATCCATACATTTCTATGGATTTCATCAGCCTAATTAATGCTTCAGTGTGGTCCATGTGTCTGAATGGTCCCTTTGCTATTACTTGGGTAAGGAGGCAGTGCTGGAATGCAGAGGGTCTTTCTTTCAAAGATACCCATGGGGGTCACTCTAGGACTCTAATGGCAAAGGTAGCAAGTGTTAAATAGCAGAAACATGCAGAGAAAGGGAAGGCAGCGATGTAAAAGGGACATTGATACTGTAGGTATGCCCAACAGGTCAGTGATGATAATTAAAACGCTTAAAGAAGAAAAGGTAAATGGAAAGCTTCCACAATTCGCAGCATGCCTGGTTAAAAGCAAACGAACCAGCGCAAAGAAACGCACCTCGCTGATCCTGACGGGGGAAAAAAAAAGTTGACAGCAGATTTTTAGACTAAATAACTACCAGGGCAGCCTCTTCTGTGAGCACCGCGTTTGAATGCCCCGTCCCTTCTCTAATTTTCTCGTTGTCGAAATGCGACGTGTCAGGGAGAGGATGCTCGGCCGGGCAGAGCGGGCGCTCCCACGCTGCCGGTCCTGGCACCACCGGGGCTTCCTGCAGTCCCCCGTCACTGCAGATGCACGGGGAGCTGGGGGAAGGAGCTCTCCCCCTCCTCTCCACAGCTTTCTTCCGAAACGAAGAAGCGATTAAAATGAAGGGGATGTTGCAGCCTTAGGGGAAACAGCCAATGGCGCTTTTATAACACAGCTTCCCATCTTAGCATTTAGCGGGATATAAAAGGCACGCGTCCTGTTATTCCAGCAACATTTTAATCGACGAGAAATGCATCGAGATTTTTTTTTCTTTTTTGTTCCCACCTGTTGTAGTAGAAGACCATCTGATCACACCTTTCTCTGGCTGCTGGGAGACGCGAGAGAAAATCAGAACTCTTTCTTGTCACCCACTGCACTGCCAAAAAGGTGGTGTTGGAGTCCGCATCTCTTCCCTGTTTCTCCACCAAGCAATCGACAGCTCAATTGTCCTAACTTCGAGTCGGTGCCTCGCTTCAGCCTTCATCCTTCAAGTGGAGAGAGAAAGCAGGGAAGATTTCAGATCTATAACCAAATTATAACCTAGGAACTTTATGCTTGTCATGCTAATTTAATGACTTTTATAGTAAGTGTAGACTTTCTGTCTTTTGAAATTAGCTCTTCAAAACGCTTTGTGTAATGACAGGCACTAGACATAAGAGACAAATGCACAAGCAATAGTGGGATAATAATCTGGCAAACACTGCACCATTTAATATTAAAATGGAGAACAAAGTGCGTTAAATTTCAGCGTAGACGTGCATCATTGTCTGATGCCATCGGTGCACACCTGGGCTCCAGAGTGACCCTAGAGGGGGGTGTGCTCCCACAGCCGCCGTGCCTGGGTTCACCTGGAAAATGAGCAAATACCAGATGTGGCGTACAAAACAGTCCTTCACCTAATGCCGAGTCCCCTTGCTTTCTGGTGGTGTTCTCACGTGCCTGCGTGCTGTAAACATCCTGATTTCGACAGGCTGGTTCTGCTGGGCCCGGCCTCCTGCTCGCATCCCAGCGGGGGGGTGTGGGAGGGTGTACGCGCTGCGCTCGCACTGTAGGGCTCCGAACGTACACATCCCCTCCCTCCTAAAGAGCGTTTCTGTGCTCACATGCTAGGAGTGGTCCAGAAATCTGTCCAAGAGATGGTCTTGATAACAAAGGGAGGAGTAAACCCAAAGCTATAGGTGTACTACAATCTGGGCGACTCACTCATTGCCTGTAATTGTAAATAAGGTAAGTTCACACGACGATCGAGTAACCAGGGAACAAGAGCCCCATTTTAATCAGGTGGTTATCTCTCCTTGGTGGAGATCAGAGCTCCATTGCTCCTGGCCTTCTCATTGTACCCCCCTGCTGGAAATGACAGCTCCTTCAGAAATAACCAACTTGGTCCCTGGATGGGATTTCAGCTCTTTTGCACTACACATGTACCAATTGTCATTTTACAGCTACAGCGAAACCCCTAAATTATATAAGTGTATAAACTCGGCCTCATTAAATCCCCCCTTTTGGATAGCCTCAAGGTTGGAGAGTATATTACTGTAAGCCAGAGAAGACTTAAATTATATCTGAATGGGGATTGAAATGTAGTGGCACTTAGGCACACTTCTTGTCTCAGCTACAGAGGTTTCGTTTTTCCCCTTTAGAGTCTTATAATATTACAAATGCAACAGTTTCCTTATGTCGAATCAAACTATCTGAATTCCTGTTTCTTGATTCAGCCTCCGGGGCCCTTTTTGGTGAGGACAAAACCACACAGATATGATCAAACACCATAGCCTGACCAAAGGGGAGTTTATCGTTCATCTGAGAGAGCTTCCTAATTTGAAACCAAAGCCTTCCCCTTCCAGAAAGCATCTGAACGTGCTGTGTGAGTTGTTTTCCTGCGCATGTGTGCGGGTAAATCGGGGTGTGCAGTAGGGACGGGGGGCCGAGGGCTGTGGGTACCCCGCGGCTTAGAGCACACCCTGCCCACAGTTGGATGTTTCCACCCAAGCCGATATGAAAATAACCATTTCGGTGGGAACCCCGTGCCCACGGGAGCTGCCGCTGTGTCCCAGCTGCTGCCCAGGGGCACGGCCGGGCTGGGGGCTCTGCCCGGCGCCCTCCCCGTCCCTCGTCCCCCCGTGGGACACCCTGAATCGGCTGCGCTGAGTCCCCCTTTGGGCAGCGCTGCCAGCTCCGGGAGAGGGACACGGCCTCTGCGGGCATCGCCCTGCAGAGCCCCGCGCCAAGCCCCCCAAAGCTGGGTTCATCGGGAGGGGGCCGCCTTCCCCCCTTCTCCAGCCCTCGCAAGAGGGTCAGTGGTTTAACCAGGCGTCACCAGGACTTCGTTTTATCCCCGGTCCACTGAAGCGTGTGGCTTTTAGTGACTGATGGCCGCTGTGGCTGTACGCGGCACAGTTGCTCTCACGGTGCGTGCTCCAGATGGGCACGTCCCGCAGGCTCGGGGCGGGGGGGCACGGCCGCTTTGGAAAGGCCACCGAGACACTGAGATTTGTTCTGGGTCAACCCTCCCCTAACGCCAAAGTTGGGAAACAACTTTCGCAGCGTGTGTCGGGCAGGGAGGGAGCGGCAGTGGAGCGGCAGCGGGTGCCGCGGTGCGGGGCGCCGGCACTCGGGGCTGCCGAGGCCGGGGGCCGCCGTGGCTGGGGGCTGGCCCCCCCGAGCCCCGGCGCATCGCCCCCGTCCCTCTTCCTCCCCGAGCCCCGGACGCGCAGACAGCACGTTTCCAAACTTTGAAATGCCAAATCACGTTATTGCTGTGGCAGGAGGCTGCTTTCGTATCTGTGACAGCTGAGTTTTCCCCATCGATTATGTGACACTGCAGTTCATTTACACAGCTCAAAAGCTTAAAGACACTGGAGGAGCCCCTGGTTTAACCCGAAATCCTAACAGAAAGTGAATCAACTTTCTGGCCAGTGTTTAAACTGATAGATCAAAACTTAATTTGGAGAGACAGAAAGGGAGAGAAACGACAGCACGGATTTATCTTGCCCGGCGTCCTTCGCCGAAACTTTAGAAACTGCGGCGTGGAAAATCCAGGGCCGAGATGCTAATGAGAAGCAGCGCGTTGGGTGTTCAGGGATGTTACAGATTTCAGAACGCAGATTACAGCGCCTGATTTTTTGTGCGGGTGCGTGAAATAGGTGCGTGGCCCGAGGCTGCCCGCGGCTGCCGGGTGGCACCGGGCTCCGGGGCGTCCCTGCCCGCGGGGTCGGGCAGAAGTTCTCGGCCGGGCAGGCTCCTCCCGGGCTCGCCCATGCGGAGCACCTCGGCCCCGCCACCGGGTGGCAGGGAGGGCTCGGGGAAGTGGGGGTGCAGGGAGGGTGGCATTTTCCTCTCTCCCACGGGGATGGGATCGTCCACCTTATGCTGCCAGGTCCTTCCCTGGGCTTCTTTCAGTGGGGGCTTTCCAGGAACCAGCCCAGCGCCCGGTCCCTGCCGCTCCCTCCCCCGTCCTCGCCGAGGTTTCATTACTTGCTGTTAGTGCCTGGAAACAATAAAGGATGTGGGACTGGGCTTTTATTGATTATTTGTCACCCTGTATTTGTCAGTTTCAATAACTTTTCCTGAAGTTTTACTTACGGGCACTTGAGCTTTCGGATTAGGCCAGCTCTGCGGATTGCAGTGAGGGGTAATTATCCGCTGGCCTGCTTCCCTGCAGCCGGAGAGAAAAGAGCATTAACGTATAGAATGGGCAGGATCCGGCCTGAGCCCCCCCTAAAGCGCTGCCCGGGCGAGAGGCGGGAGCAGCCAGGAGCAGCCGCGGCCCCGCCAGCTGCCCGCGGCCCCCCCGCCGCCCCCAGCCCCGGGGTGCAGCGAGCCCGCGCTCTGCCTCCCGGGGGCCCGGGCTGGGGGGCTCCCCCCGGCCGCCGGAGCCCCCCCTTCCCTCGGTTCAGAGGCGAGAGACCAGCCCTCAAGAGACGGTCCCGCTCTCGGGAGGGGGGACCCAGGGCTCTGGGGCCCGAACCGGGGCTCTCGGCTGCGGCCAAATCCCCGGGATTCAATTAAAAAGCTGGCTCGCGCCGCTGGCGGGGAGGCGAAGCCGGGGGATTTGTATTATGAAGATCGACTCTTCAAAACTGCCCGCCTGGCAGCCCGGCCGCGCTCCCGCCGGCCGAGGGGACCCGGCTGCTCCGGGCGCCCCGGCCGGAGCCCCCGGGAGCGGCAGCGGAGCCGCGCGGGGGCTGCGGGCACCTGTGGGAAGCGAGAGGGGCAGCGGCCCCCGCCTCTCTCGCAGTGTTTTCAGAGGGGGGGGGGGGGGTCAGACCTTCCTCGAGAGAAAAGACCTTCTCCCTGGCCATCTTCCTCCTCTAATAAGTTTCCTACGTCTCCCAAGCGCTGCCCGCTGCTCCAAACGCGCTCGAGCCATAGCCATTGTAAGCACGCTAAAGGCGAGCATCATCGTTCCGCGGGCTGGCAGGGTGCCTATCGTGGCGAGGATAGCGTTTGATGTGCTGTATCTCATGCCACTGCAAGCTAAGAGACAAGCGAACACAGAGTGCCCAGTTACACGGGATTTAATTACAGCGGAATGCATTCTCCATGCTGATTAGGAGCAAAATCAATCGGGGGCTTATTTGCCACAATGAACCAATAAAAACCCAATTTATTAAAGCAATAATCTCAGCCCCAAAAGGTCTAAATATTATTGTTTCAATGGCATTGAGGGATTTCAGAGTGAAAGTGGTACACAGAGAACATCAGGGAGTCCTACTCCATGAATTCGGTAAGAGTTTCCAAGCCCGTTCCAGGAGCTCACTTTCTGGCTCAGAGATCTTGGAAGCAGGGGGCCAAGTTCCTCTATTTCAGGTCCAGGTGTCTGGGTCGCTGTAGTACCTACAAGGCAAGGTGCTCTGTGGTCTGCAGCTGTCTGTGCTGAGGCAAACACGGTAAACAGTTTCCTACTAGGTCTTAAGGATTTCCTGCTTTCCGGTGATTTATATGTGAAATTCCTAGAGGAGGGTAGGCCACACAAAGATCCCCAAGCTATAGGCCGACATAAAAGCCTTGTGATGTTGTTAGAAAAACACCACGCAATGTGCCAAAAAATTCACTGGTAGGGATGAGGGAGAAAGGGATTGCCTCAGGAGGGTGCTGAGCACCAGGCTGGGGCACATGGGGCGACCGGGGGACCGCGGTGCCCCCTCTTGCCCTCTCCCACGTGAAGTCAGTCCCATGCCATGCCACCCCGCAGCGTGCAGGGTGCTCCTGTGGGCACTCGGTGGGAGGCTGGCGGGGCTGCGGGAGAGGCAGCGCTGGTGGGCCGGGTCACCCTGGGAACTGCAGGGTCCACCAGAGCTTAAAGTCTGTGACTCAGGAGATGCTGATTTAGCTTTACAGCTTTCTGTAACTCCAGTCATCTCTGTCCCAAACCGGAGAGGACCTCATTTCCTGCTCAGCGCTGTGCCAACCACAAGGTCTTTTCATAAGGCTGCCAGGGGTGCCTGGCTGCGGGAAGGACAGTCAGTGTTTGTCACCAGGGAATGAGCTGGCATCATAGCTCTAATCTGAGTCAACAACCTGGCTAGCCCTGAGCATGACTTCATAAATCATGGTATCTAATTGAAAGGCACATGCTTATATATACAGTGTTGTTCAAAAAGAAAGGAAAAAAAAATTAACAAACACTTATTTTCTTCCTACTAGCCTATTAATCAGTCACCTGATTGTTTCAATTTACATTATTTCATGCAGAGAAAAAAAGAGAAAGCATAAAAACATCTTGTATAGCCGTAACAAAAACACAAATGAAAAAATTCATCTCCTAATGAGAGGCTTAGCCTTTTTCTAACACATCCTTAATAATAGGGAAACAATCTTTAAGTGTTTTTAATTTAAATTGTTTTCATGTTTAATTCACTATTGCTAAATAATATTATTAAGTGTCTATGTATCTATTTAGCATCAAGGCATATGATATTTCAAAGCAATTGAACCAGTTTTGAAAGGAGAAAGAGTCCTGTACCGTGCCTGCATTTACTTTTTTTTAGTGTTTGTTAACACACATACGCTGGACTGCCTTTTTCTCATCCTTCCAGCAGAAATGAAAAACAGATCTGGAACAAAAGATCAGTTATGTGCTTTTTGCTTCCCACATCCAAACCTCCTGCTTTATTTTTGTATCCGTAGGGTCTGCGTGATCTCCTCCCCTGAGAGGCAACTCAGCAGCTCGGTCCCCTCTGCCATCTCAGCACTGCCAGTGGAGAAGCCCAGGAGGAGCAGAGCAGTGGCTGAGCAGCAATTTGAATATCCATATTTAACTCTTCAAACAACAGAAGATACTTCAGAACCATGTGTGAGACAAAATGCCATTAAAGTTTCAATCATTAAACCTCTGTTTAGCTGTACTCCAGAAATGAGCAGTTCATAACAAGCGGGGAATACTGATTGACAGTTTGCCATCAGGAGCCCTTAAGTAGGATTTTTCCAGCTATAATGCAGTGTACTCTTCAGTGCTCCCTTTTGCAAGATGCTATTTCAAGTAGAGGAGCATGAGGCAAATTTACATAAAAGCTTTGTATGTAATATGTGATTGCTCTGAAATTAAGAAGTGCCAGTTTTCCCCTTATTGTTTTAGAAATGAAGAGTGCACTTTGTTTTCTTGTTTACTTAGCGCACTCTGTGATCCCTTGATGTGTTTCAAGTGTTTTCTGTCAGCATCACGAGACCTTGCTTACCTGCTAAATTTTATGTGTGAAGTGATTAGTGTTCAAAGTGCCTGAAAAAACCAGCACTAACGATGTCTGACAACTTTTGGGGTTTTTTTTTTGCTTTTTCCTCTTAAATAATATTTCATGGTACATTAAATAGGTTATGCAGTCTCTTCTGAGAGACCAAAGCTATGTATTGCTGCATACTTAATGTTTCACCAAGCAGATAGCTTTTAAAAGGAAAAAAGACGAAGGCAGCATAGAATACTTTCCCTGAGCCTTGTCTCAGCTTCTTCTCAATTCAATAAGGAATGGTAGTAATTTGGAGAAAGATAGAGAAAGAAAAATAAATATTATTTCACAATAAACCTCTTAGTGTGTCACTTGTGATCACCGGCAGATACTAGAAATGCTTCTCGTTAAATCCACTGAGCATTATTTCTTCACAAGTTGAAATGTTTTTAGCCAAGCTGTTTTCTCAATGTTCACATCGGATGTACCAGTTAGAGCCAGAGCAGCTCAAGAAAGAAGCAGACAATTAAAACTTTTATATATTTGATTCTTGATAGACATCCTTACGAGGTAGGTTTTAACATTTTTTTTCCTTTTTAATTTTTTGTCTTTTTTTTTTTTTTTTTTTTTCAGTAAGAAGGATAAGCTTGGAGTGCCCAGTCACCGTGGTAACTGCCAGAAAAATTCTCCTGAAGTTTGAAGAGGTCAGCTAACGGGGTCAACAACTCTGGCCTCTCTCTGAGCTGGGCCTGGCAGGCTCCATCCTGCGGTTGGGGTGTTAGCGCAGGCTGAGCCCTGGGAGGTGGACCATTCCAGCTCTGATATAAATTTTTTGAGTCAGTTCACGGCCTGGACTCTCCAGGTGGCCTCCAAAATCGATTGTGACCTTGTGACCCTGTCTAACGGAGGCATAGCATCCAACCTAAGTAAGGATTTAGCCAGGAACGACAGCTTTCCACTGAGTGTTATTGGGGACAGTACAAACAGTTTGGGAAGCAAGGAGGTAGGTATGAGGAGTAGAGGTCATTAAAAGCATATTAAAAAACAATTTTAAAAATCCTTTTTAGTAGAAAGTTTTTATTTGCAGTAACAATTCCTTAAATAAACCCTTCTGGCAACTATTTTTTCCTTCCATAACAATATTGTATGAAGTACTTCAGTGCATTAATAGATGAAAATTTGGCACTTTGCATATTCCAAACCAAACTAATATTTTATCTACCTCTGGATTTTGAACTTGTAAATGAAGCTGACTGACATATGTTAAACTAGATCTCTGTGAAGTGTTTTTTTCTTTAACATTATGCAAACTAGGACACTGCTTATTAAAGTGGGCTATTTATTTTAGGTAGTAATTTCCCTAATATGTGCATTCTTTATCGATTCAAAAGTCTCTTAATCCCTGTAATCTATTTTTAAACTGGGAAATCAGGTAACATTCAGAATAGTGTGAAATGAAATTGTGAGAGTTTCACAGAGTTTTCCTTAACTGGTTTGCAGTACAAATAGAAAAGCTACAAAACAAATTATGTATTTTTATAGGAAAAAAAATTGATCATGCAAAGATCATATTCACAGAGATTTTTTTTCCTTTAAGATTTTAAACATCAAGCTATGTGGAGGAGGGAGGGGCTGTTGCAGAGTTCTGATTTTGTTATTGACTCTAGAAACTTGCCCTTCTGAGCAAGTGGATTTGCTCTCGTGTTTTATTCCCACTGCTACAAAACCTCATGCTTTGCTCACATGAGAACTGGTAGCTGTCAGATGAGTAAGTGGAACTACTCTGAGGAGCAAAGTCCGGTTTCTGAGCTCGAAAGTGCTGTCAGACTTTAAGTGACTTTAAAACTGCTCTGGAGGAAGAAAATTGCTTTAATATTTGTTCCCAGTCTTAGAAAAAATGTGCAGTGAGAACCTTGCCCAAACATTTCTTGTTCTTGGCAGGGCCTGGCTCTGACATTTTTTGTCCCAGCCCCTTCCCAGCTGAGCAGTTCCCCCGAGGTTGGAGGAGCTGCACAGGAACAGGTCCATAAAATACAGTTCAGGAAGAACATCTGAGCTGTGCTGAACATCATTGTACTGCTGAGAAGTCCCACAGGTTACAACTGCAAGAATATCTAAGTTCTACTTGCAGTACCACCACACTCTGCAGAAAGTCCCCCAAAATCCATGGATATCTGTTGGCCAAGGTCCTGCCTCTTACAGGGTCATCATAATCTGCTCCAGTGGGAGCAGGTTTGAACACCAGAAGTAGTGAGAAATGGGGCTGAATTTTACCGTAAAATAACTTAAGGCCCACACCTGCACATTCAGATACCCATGGTGACATTATTTAATTCTACCCTGAATGCTAATAATAGTTTGGTTTTGGAGGTGATTTTTAACAGAGCTCTGCTGAAAAGAATTTATTCCCTTTGGGAAGCATGTTGATTCAGGGGAGTGCCTTCTGTGATTGAGTTTGGGAGGATGAAACTTACAGCTCTTGGTGAGAACCAGAATATTTGCTTGTTTTTCAGAAAAAAAAAATGAAGAATAGGACTGTAAATAGCTGGAAGGTGAATCTTCAATATTTTCAAAGGCGTCTGTGTAATTTTTAACCTTTTCTAAAAATCTTTACTTATATGTGCTTTGTATTGTCAGCACTCAGGGACCAAGTTTTACCTGACAAACAGGGGATCACTTCTGAAAAGAGATAGAACTATTCCACTGGAACTTTTGGACCAGAATTGCCCCAAATTTGCCCTAAAGCCTCCAGGTTGGAATGAGGAATTGTTGGCAGAGGCAACAACAAGGAGATCTCAAGAGCTTTGACTTGCTACAAATTCTTTAGTGTTGACTTCTGTAGATCCTATTGAATTTATAATTAGCTGCAAATCTACAAGTGTCACTCAGAACAGGTCCTGGTCTTGCATGTTTTATACCTCTTCACGTCGTGCAGTTCATCCACATCCAAGGATGTGGAGTGCCTAGAGATGCCTGTGTTAGCAGTAGCTGCAGCAGGACAATTCTTCTTCTTCCCCATCAGTGCAGTGAAGTGCTCACTCAGCTTCATTTGACTTCTTGGAAAATTCTCTGAAGTGCAGGCTCTTTGAGTTTCACCAGAGGGATGTATGTGAATGGGCTTAATGCAGTGTTAGACATAAACCAGCAGAATCACCAAAGTCTGTGGTGGTTCCCAGCCCCTGCCTTACGGACCACTGATAATTCATGAGGCCTTTGAAAGCTCACTGCAGCTGGTCTGTGGAATTGTATTAAATGGTAATGTTCATAGTCTTCAATTAAATATTTTATTGAATTTTATTAGAAGAGTATGTGGCAATCTGCAAGAAAATCTCAGGTCTGAGGGTAATCTGCTGCTGGAGGTTTGCTATACAGCAATATGTCTCAGGTGTATGTATGGGAGGTATTTTGCTAATGTTTTCAAATTAAACACATGCCCAGTTAAATGAATGTATTTTATTACTCGTGCAAACAAGCAAAACAACAAAAAAACCCACTTCAAAATAAAACAAAGAAAATAAAAGTGATAAATGGGCACTGAAGCCTCAGCCTAGTTTGTGTTTGCTTGTGTCCAAACCACACATTCCCGGCGCTGTGCAGAGACAGAGCAGCTCTGCTTTAGAAAGCAGCACATTGCCAAGGCCTGGATCGGGGCTGGCAAAGGTCTCTGGGTTCTGGAGGAAGCAGGGAGGGCAGATGAGCACCGGGACTTAGAGGTGTGCTGGCAAAAGGTCCTAAACAAGTGCTGCGCTTCCGTCTGCTTTTACTTCTTCCTCTCTGCCTTGAGAGTCTGTGGCTGGTGTCCAGAGGAAAAGTCAAACTAATTCTGATGCTTTTTCCTATTCTGGGCGGACTAATTCAGAGAAAGCACTTATGGCAGCCTTTGTGGAAGGGTTACAATATAGGCTGATACTTTAGGAACTATAGGAAGTTCTTAATCCTTCCCTGCCTACGGGGCTGTCATTTATAGACCTGCTATTGTCTCATCTTTTATAAGGATGTTTCCTTACATTAAGGTTCCAAGAGCAACCAGACTTTGCCATTGTTCACAGCTATTTCTGTTTGTGGCTTAATGCACATCTAGTATTCTGTTTATGCTTTCACTGCTCTCCTATGCAGCAGACTGTACCTACACACCAGCTTAGGTGACATCACTCTCAAAGCATTCATTTCTGTGTTTCTTTTTTTTCCCCTGATTTGTCTGTGCATCTTGATTTTGCATTAGCCTAGTTTATTATAGGTAACATGATAAAATACATGAAACTTTATGCATTTAGTTGTCATTTCATGTTCAGTTCTTGTTTGATAAACTTGATTATAAAAAAAAGATTTTAGGTGGCTTTTTAAAATAAAAACAAAACCCCTCTTACTACCCTAAGAAGAATGAATTCAGCCATGAGCAGAAAAAATTGAAGCATAGATCATTTTGAATGTATAAAATTTAGCTTGATGTTAATGGTGGTTTAATGACTGGATTTTTTTAAAATTATGGCTATTCATAAAGACATCCATTGTTTTCTGATTTGATTTATGTCCAGATCAGCCCCCTTCAGAACCTCATTTCTGGCAATCTCAGCAACACGTAGGGGCCTGTCAGCTTCTGCAGACGTTGCCATCTTCGCTCACTGCTCCTTCTTCTGAGCTGTTGCACCAGCTCCACAGCCTGTCATTCCTCAGGAGCCCTTACTGATGCCTTTCCTCCATCATCTGCTCCATGGCCCTTTCAGAACCAGGTGCTTTTGTCAAAGTTTTCAATCCAGTTCAGAAATGGATGCTGAAATAAAGGCAGGTGATGTGGTGGTGGGGTGATGTTGTCACTGCCTTCCTGTCCTTGTCCTGCATGGGAAGATGACAGACCTGCTCCAGAGCTCAAGTCTAAGGCCATACAATGAGAATGAAAATAACAACATCTTTGCAAAGTGCTTGCATGTCTGAAAGATTTGATGCAAATTGAAAGCTACCTAGGTTTTGTCAAACCTGACTCTATCCAGCACTTCACCTTCTCCACTGCCCTCTCAGCTGCTCAAGATTTGCCAATAAGCCTTTTAGAGTCATTGCTTTTGCATCATGCCTTGCGAAGAGTGGCATTTGGGCTTTTAAACTATTCTTGTGGCATAACATACAGAGCAGCACTAATATATCCTTTTTCCACATGCATCCTCGCTTTGCTGAAAAAAAACCCCCAAGCCTGAACAAACTACAAACAGCCTGATCATGCAGGGTGAGGAGTGCCCAGCAACCTTTGTGTGCTCAAGGCACAGCTTTATCCCGGCCATCAGTGGGACAGTGCACGTGGAAATGTGTGATCTATTCCTTCCCGAGCCCCAGTGGTGCCTTGCTTTGCAGTTCCTCTCGCTGGTGAGTCGCTCTTGTAATTTCCAGTTATGTAACCCATCTCATTTTGTGAATATGTGAATTTAACAGCTGTCAGTGTCAGCAGCGCCTGGGAGGGGTGTGTGTCNTTTTTTTTTTTTTTTTTTTTTTTTTTGGCAAGCTGGCATTACTCATCAGTCTCATGGTAGTTTTGTTTGAAAAATGCTTGTGTTAGAAAAAGTGGATTTATCAGCTCAGCACTGTATGGTGCTAGCATGCAGCTCAACAAAAGACAAGTGCTCATTTCAGTAACGCTTGCAGCATTTCATGGGGCCCCCAAATAGGCTGAACAAGGCTTCTCTGGCAACTAACCCCAAGTACAGTGGGAAACTATTAAAGTGGCAGTGTCACTGCTTGGAAAAGGGATTTGGTTTTCTTCCATCATTTATTTCTGCAGGTTTGTTTTGTGTTTTTTTTCTTTATTAAAATCTGTGAGCTACATTAGATATTTCCCTGAATATTGGAGAAAGAAGAGGCCTTACTGAAAATTTGTGCTCCTGGAAGTGATTTTTTTCCCTCATGGTTTCTTGGAGCATAGCTCAAACTGTCAGTCTGCCCTTCCCAAAGTGGATCTGTTTTATGGGGAAAAATAAGATACTTGCAGCTTTTTCAAGTAATACTACAAAGTCAGTGGTGCTGCAGCCTTTCAGGGAGAACTCATCCTCTGTTCAAATCAGTTTATTTTCAGAATGATTTGCTGCACTTACACTTTCTTTTGTAGCTGCTCTTCCAGAATGCAAATACAACCTGGAGAGTTTTCTGTATTTAATTGAATGTGTCAGATGGTTAAAATCATGTTTTAACACCATCATTACATACTGCAAATGTGTCAAACCCTTTGTTCACATTTATTTAAAACAAATGTATTTTTCAGTATTTATTTCTTTATTCACTCTGTTTACACTTCACACAGATGGTAAAGATAAACCAGTGGGTTTAATTTTTGCTGAAAAATTGCCTTTTACATTTTTAGGTTCTAATATCCTGGCAAGATGCTACAAACCCCATGAGACAAAGATCAGAGGGAAATACTTATTTGAAGAAACCTCTGTCATTAGCTGTGCTGTAAGTTTAATAAAAGGTTCAATTTCATAAAATGCAAATTCTGGACTAATTGTTCCTCTGCAAGCCTTAATGGTCTCTGAGCTGCATAGTTAATCTACTACCTGCCTCTACTAATATACCCAGCAGAAGTTAGAGCCGGGTAAACCACACCTTCACACATCAATTACATCTATTTTAACTTCTGTTTTGACAAGTTCTACCGATTGTTGACCATAACTTGCATCCAGACAAATGGATTTGGACGTGCACATCCTTAAGGCTGCACAACAGCCAAGCACATCCCCTGTGGGGACACCCACCTACAAAAACCTTTCCGTGGCTTCACCTCCCGCGTGTGGGTGTGCTCCAGATGCTGCCGTGGGGGGTGGGAGGAATGGGTGGATGCAATTGCCATATCCTCTGTTTCCCCTTGGAGAGCGCTGGCTGCAGGGACCTGCCGGCTCTCTGCAGGGACAGAGGGCTGTGGTTATCAGCTCCTCAGAGCTGTAGGGGTCAGAAACATCAATGCACTGCAGCATTGTTGTGCCTGCACACACAGCATGCGCCCCTGTACCTGCAGTGTCCTGCAGCATCCCCTGGGCATGCACAAAGCAGCCACCTCTGCATACCGGGAGCTCGCTGTGATCGAGCCTCTGGCTTTCCAAGAGGGGTGAACACAACCCTGAGGCAGCAGGTAAGACCCTCGTATTCAGCCTGGTGCTCACAAAGCCGGGTACTTGCTGCAGTGTTTCTGTAGCGTGGACAAATCAGGAACCCTGGGTCTTTAGTCAGACCAGGCACGGGTCAGAGACTGAAATATTTGTCCCACACCTACCGCAGCAAAGTTGTGGTTGTTGACTTGAGTGACAGGGGAATAGAGGACTGGGATGTCTCAGCCCAAAGTCCCTTAAGCCTTGGCTTTATGGGTGAGATCTTGAACACAGCCAGAGCCTGTGACATTAAAGGCTTTATAAAAGCAACAGTGCCAGTTTAAAACCAACCTCCCACATTACCAGCAGCCCCAGCAGGTGTAACGTGATCCAGGTAGCCCAAGCCAGTGAGTAAACAAACTGCTGCTTTCTGAATGAGCTGCACCAGAGAAATGCTTCTAACTGGGAATTACAGTGGCTATTTGCACTAAGTGAGCTGTGCAAATGAATGGGCTCCTATGATTCTAATTCTGTGAAAATGAATAGGCTCCTATGATTCTAATTCTTATTCCACATAGGTTTTTCCCTCTACACCCAAAATGAAGTGGAGAAAAAGTTGTAGGGAAAAATTTCCCTGATAAGTCTGTAAAGTTTAGTGGGGTTGGGCCTGATCTGGCTGCTTGAACTTCAGTGGGATCTGTTGCTGGGTTTCCCTAAGCTAGAGAAAACAATCCTGCTGCTTCCAAACTGCCAAATCAGTCAGAGGAATTTAATATTGTCCCTGAAGGAGCTGCTTTGCTGCGCTTCTGTTGGGTTCCCAGTTCCATTTCCAGTAAGCAGTATTAACTTAGGGGCTTTTTACTAGGCTACAGCGTTGCCCATTTTTTCCTCCTTCAGCTCCAGCTCTTAAACCTTCGGAGAGCCTTGCTGTGCAGGCCAGCTGAACAGAGGCTGAATGCACCATTTTAGATCCTCTCAGTGTTACTGCCTGGCTCCCTAACTGGACAAGTGCATAAAAGCAAAGAAGGCGCATCTGTCCAAGCAGAGCCTGGACCCTGACAAGTCCCATGGGCTTGGCAGGCTCTAAGACTCACAGCAGAGTCCTTGGAACGTGCAGTGTGGGTACACCACACTGAGGGCCCAGCAGCCCAGCTCTGCTCCTGCGTTTCTGCCTCCCAGTCTGGGTCCCATCCTGCCCCAGAGAGCCTCTCCCCCCTCCCCTGCCCACACTCCACTTATTCATGAGTTATGATAACATATAAGCAGCTTAGAGAATTCTTATCGGAATAAGTTGAACACAATGCAACATTTAACTCTTAATGACAGCCACCTCTGACTGTGAGTGACATGTTATAAATTATGTTTGAACTGGATTTTTTTATTCTTCAGAGGCAGATATTCCCTCTGCCACCCAGTCAGCCCTGTAACGTTGCACTTGTGGCCTTAATCCCACTTGGATGTGTGCCCTGCTGCCTCCACTTTCCGTCACTTGGGTACTTTAGTATTCTTGAACAAGTGAACAATCTTTGTTTCTGTACCTTATTAGGCCAAAGACCATAGCAGCGAGTGATGGCATCAGCAGGCCCTGCAGGCAGGATTCTCTGCAGACACAGCCAACCTCCAACAAACCCCTTTTTATCCTCCTGTTTCTAGGAAGAATTATGATGGTGGTGCCCTGCTGTTGATCAGTCAAATCTGTGGTAGGCCTAGAGATAAGTCCTGTAAGTGTGGTGTACTGTAAAACAGCGGCTCCCATTCATTAGTAGCTTGTGTGTAATAAACCACCCAAAGGAGGGGGGTGGGGAGGGAGAGGGACGAGCAGCTGCAGTGTGCAGGAACAAACAACACAACTCATTCTTGGGAGCCAAAACTTTCTAATTTGCTCCTGGGCTGCTGGGAGCACTCAAATTCTTTCTGATAATACGCTCGTGCCCTCGGTGTCTCTCCTGGCGTTTCCCAAGTCCTGCTCTCTCGAGGTCCCTGAGTCTGGGGTACTTTCACTTTGAACCCAAAACACAGAGGGGAGCTGAGTGGGGAGGAGGGGAACACACCAGTGCCCAGTGTTTGCAGACTCTGGCGTAAGGAAGCCGTGGACTCCCAATCGTTCTGCTGGGAATGGCTGGTGCATGGATCTGCTTGTGCAGAGTAAACAAAGCATCACATGGGCTGCAGGGCAAGCAGGAGACAGGCAGCAAACCCAGGGCTATCTGGGCATGCAGGAGGCCAGAGTGTCTCAGATGTGTTACTGATTTAGAGTCCGCTGGAATATTTAGGAACCTCTATCTTCCAAGAGGTAAAAACCTCAAACAAACTTCAAATGAGCAATAGCTGAAAAATTATTTGATTTAATATCTTCTAGGTTTTTTTTTTTCCCCGCAAGTTCTGGTAAATCTTTATAGCTTGTAGACATGTGAATTTAAATGGAGTCTGCTAAATATAATGGAAATGTTGCATGTGTTGAGACATTAGTAGTTCCTGATATTTGCATAGCTGTGAATACATTGGTGCTTTAGGACCTCAGCCTTGGACCTTCCAACTGCCTGTGGAACATTTCAGACCAGGATGTGAAATTATTAAGTGTTGCACAACTGCTCTCATAGACCAGGCCTTTGTGCTGATGTTTGTATTATCACAGGAAAATGAAATTATTTTCAGATAGCTGCTGCTCTGGAGGAGTGCTGTACCCTCGCAGGAGATGACAGTGACTGCTTTTTCTCAGGGATGTACCAGGCTGTGATGGTGCTTGGACTCTCTCCTAACATTTGTATAGACAAGGGCTACTTTAATGGCAAACTCAGGCTTGGGCCAAAATGCAAGCACTCTTTATGTAGACAAGGCAAAATCGCAGATTTGAGGTTTTCCACTTTCCTGGAGGAGATCCATCTCTCTCCTCTCTGGGAGGAGCTGTGCTGTGAGTTTTAAGCTCTGAAATGAGAGAGGCTCCTGCCAGACTGCTGCTTGGTAAAGTTACCCAGTGGCTGAGATGAAAACACCCTGAAGGGCATCCACAAAATACTGCTAACTAAACCTGGGCACAAAATGTTTTTTTATCATCTGAAAGTTCAGGTACTACAGCTTAGGTAGTTCTGATTATTGTGGCATTTTTGAACAAAGTCAAAATAACTTGACATTTTGTTTTTCCTTCCCCAGACTTAGGTAGGTAGGTAAGTTTATAAACAAAATTGGCTGCTCACTTCCCATTCCCAGCATAGAGCCCGACTTCTCTATGCTATTTCCAGGACTTTCAACTAGAATTGCAACAAGGAGCATTTTATGGGAATCTCTCCATGACTTTTCAAAGAAAATTGCAAAGGTAACACCTCTGGTAATTGCTGCACTGTGTAAGTAGACGACAGAACCATCAATTGGAAAACTCCAGCACTGGTCAGACTGCCCTGCTCCCTGATGGCTGGCAGCACACAGCAGGTACCTACCTGTGGTCCTGCTGTCAGCAGGTTTGAAGTTACAGATGAGACCAGCAAATCGAGTGAATGTTCTGGGTAGCTATGAAATCAGGGGGTGGAGGGTTTTTTTCGGAGGGTTTGAGCCCCATCTCCAGCACAAGCAAAGCCATGTAATCCTTTCTTTTGCAATTAGAGCTGAAAAATAGCCTCGGGCCAGAGCACTTGCACAAGGAGCAATTAGACAAGCTAGACACTGGGAAGAGCTAAAAATAGTAAATAATCTGCCTCCACAAAAATACCTTGAATGATTAGAAAAGAACATTTTATGAATTTCCTGGTAATCATTTAATGTTTTAATATGTTCACGGTGTTCTGCCTGAAGGGGCTATATTCCAACTGCTGTTTGGCAGAGGTAAACATGAGTAACACAACTCTCTTCTTACACTTGAGACACTAAAAACACCTGAGTAAGTCCTGAGATTTTCATACCTAGCCAATTGAAATTGGGGTAATGAGTGGATTCATACTGAACTGAGAAAAAATATCCCCTGCTACTCTTTTAAGAGAAAAAGTCTAATAATTTGGGGGTAAAAATGACTTTATTATTGGTTATTTAATGGCTCAGCCCAGTCTTCCTTGAAAAAGAATGTATGAATCAATGAAATTCATTCATTAGCTGAATCCAAACTATTACAAAAACTCTCCTTTTAGAAAGCATATTACTTAAAAAAAGGATGACAACTGCTGACTTATTTTGCAGCACTCCTGAGCTGGATGAAATGCATAGACAAAAAAACTTAACCACAGCTGAATATTTTTAGTCCTTTGCAGGGACTACATATGATGCTATTTAATTAAGAATGCCTCGAAAAGGATGATTTGACTGTTTCTGGTTAAGCTTCTGATGCAGGCTTTAGAAACGTAACAAAACTCAGACCTGAGGCTTGCAGGCAACAGTCCAGAATTAGCTTTCTGCTAATATATGTGAGAAAGGGGTTGCAGGTTGCTATGTTTTGGGGGCTTTTTTTGCTGGCAACTTGTGCAATACTGTTTGAAAAATGTTTTGAACATTAAATCACATTCTGTCCTGTCTTCTTTATTTACAGGAGATAATTCAAGAGGAAAAAAGCTATAAAATGAAACAGCAAATTGTGAGCATCTGCGTGCACACCCCTGTGTGTCCTCGTGCCGGCTCTCAAGAGGAGTTCCAGTGATGGAAGACAACGCAACCTCCAGTGCCCGTCCCTGTGTTGGTGTGGGGCCTCCTGTCTTGTCGCGGAGCTCTGTCCCCATCCCCAGCGAGCGCGAGGCGCGGCAGCACTGCCAGCACCGCACCAGCCTCGCGACAGGGACGCGACATCGCAGTTCCGGGGGCGCTTTGCCCACCGCTGACTCGGAGCAGCGGCGATTTGGGGGGCGAAGGGGCTGCGTAGGGGCCGGCCAGGTGCTCGGGGCCGCGGGGAGCACCGCTGGTGCCGGGGCAGAGCCGAAGGGTCTCCGCAGGAGCCCGTCCGTGCCTGTGCCGGGCACCCACGCGGGCCGCGGGGGGCACCGCTGGTGCCGGGGCAGAGCCGAAGGGTCTCCGCAGGAGCTGAGCGCGGGGAGCGCCGCCGGAGCAGGGGCGGAGCCGAAGGGTCTCCGCAGGAGCCCGTCCGTGCCTGTGCCGGGCACCCACGCGGGCCGCGGGGGGCACCGCTGGTGCCGGGGCAGAGCCGAAGGGTCTCCGCAGGAGCTGAGCAGCCGAAGGGTCTCCGCAGGAGCTGAGCAGCCGAAGGGTCTCCGCAGGAGCCCGTCCGTGCCTGTGCCGGGCACCCACACCGGGCGTGTTTGCTCCCCCCGCCGCTGGGGCTGGGGGCAGCTCTGGGTGCCGGAATTGCCCAGATCTGGCCGCTCCCTTCGGCCCCGCGCATCCCCCGGCCTGTGCGAAACTGCCCGAAGTTTCTCCAGAACGTGAATTTAAAATGCTTTCAGACTTGACAACCTCCTTTTAAATAAAAACATTTATGTTAAGCAAAAGGCATGTTTGCCTCTACAAATAAATGGAATTATGGTTCTAAGATCTGACTTAATCCTGAAGTTCTTAGACTGCACAGTAAGTAGAAAAGAAAGAGGATTGCTCGGAGGAGCAGGGGTTAGCAGGATCAGGCTCCATCTTACATCTTCTTGCTCATTTTCCCTCTGGCATTTAATATACCTTTCTCAGAACTACCACTGGCTGTTTATAGCAAAGGCAAAGTAACTTCATGTCTGTTACCTATTGAAAATTACAGAGAGTGCCCATCCAGCTTTCCTGCTGGAAAAATTCGAGGATTGCTAAACATACAAAAAATGCTGTTTCTCCAAATGTATTCTTATCCTAAAGTCATGTCCTTTTGAAATTAATTTCTAGACTTTTCTCAAATGCATTGTAATTCTTTGTTCTTTTTCTACACTGTTTTCTTTGTGAAAATGTATTTAAAAATCTGCATTGACATTTTGAAGGGTCTGAGGGAAGATGTTTACAGAGTAATAATGCCATTTGTATTTGTTATATTTCTGTAAATGGAATTTCTAATCAGACAACATTAAAATACTTTTGTATTATTTTTTGTGCAGTTTCATGACATTTGTATATTTCCAGCTCTGATTTTGGTACCCATGTAGCCGGGCCAATTAGGAAAGCAGGATCATAAGTTTTATTGTTCCTCTATCCAAGTCAATCTGTTCTATAACCCCACCTCTTGTCTCAGTACTCTCTGAATTCAGTGATTGGGATTTTTTTTTTTTTCCTGCTGAAGCTCTGAAGTACCTGTATTCCAGTTGGGAAATTTCATGTTCAGGACAGTTAAAGCTGAAAGAAACCTGGGCAAGAAGAGAGATTTGTTGAGTAGATGCATTCAAATGAGTCTCCGCCAAAGACTAAAGTGAAGACCAAATTAAATTTATTGTGGCAAAATTTCCTGTGTGGACTGCAGAAAAACATCTACACAGAATTGGACCTGCAACTCCCTGTCTCCTCATCCCTCCCAGCAGCTTCCTATCCTTCCCTCTGTCCCACAGAACAAGGGAATGGCTTTCTGCCAGCTCGGCGGGGACCTGGCTGGGGCTGCCACCTGCTGCAGGCCCGTGGAGACCCCAGGGCACCCTCCAGGGCTGCTTGGGCTGACCCAGCTGGTGAGACCCCTCATTGCCATGGAGATTGGGTGGGCAGTGCTGCTCTGCAGCCCACATCCTGCCTGATCCTTCCTGCCCACGCGCCTGGGGTGGGCTTGGGCACACATCACTTGTTTGAAACAAATTTATTGGCTGTGGTGCCTGGTTTTTGTGCACAAGGACAAATTGAGCCAGAAATCCAGGGGATTTCCAAGCTGAATCTCCACCCCATTGCAGGGTCTGGCTCTTGCTGTAACTCTGAAGTGAAAGAAACTGTCTGTTGTCATAAAATAAAGCAGTGTTTTAATGTTTTGCCAGTGAAAAGTTTCAAAAGCAATGTTTAGATTTAAAAAAAAAAAGTGCCTTTTTTTTCCTCATGAACATGTAGCATGAAACGTTTTAGCCAGTTCCAGGTTGAACCCAGCTCACTTTATCTTTTCAGATTCAAATTTAAACTAGTTTCTATTCAAAGTTTTTAAAGGGACACACACAACGTCATTCTTCAGAATGACATTTGAGTCTCACCCCCTGCCAGGAGGGATACCTTAACCTCCCTGTTACTGAAAAGACCAGAGACAGAAAAATAGCTTGGTTTTTTTGTACATCCCTTCACATGGCCACTTGCTACTACTTGGAGTAAAGTGAGTTCATTGTAACTCCTCTGCTTTGTGTTTTACCTTCAGTTTGTATAGGACTTTCTGTAGCTGTACTCACATGGACATAGGAAAAATGAAAAAGCAATTTCTGTCTGCCCTCAGAAAAATCACTATGTGGATTGTAAGGGCTGCATGGACTAGACACAGAGAGACTAAGTGAAAAGAAGATTGTTTGGTAGGTTATTTTGGGGGCCATCCGTTTCTTAATGTCTCCATAAAAAGAAATATTAAAAAGTCAAGCTGAACCATCCCTATGTGTCAGTGGAACTGTACTACAGACTGTTCTTGCAGAAAATGCTTCAAACACAGCTCTGAAATTGATGTGGATAAATCTGAAGATATTTTTCAAGTAAGTTGTCGGAAGCAGAAATCAAGGAAGGTTTTTTATTTGTTTGTTTGTTTTGTGACAGGGAAACAGACCACAGGTATGCAAAACAAATATATTATTAAAGTGCTCCCTCCATATCTCCCTATCTTTCTCAAGCCATTCCAACCAAAAGCTTTTGTAAGCGTGTGGGGGCAGCACTGACCTTTTAATTCTGTTTATATGATGACTAGAAAAAAGAAATCCCTGGTCGAGGAGGGCCTGAACTCTCTAGGAGTTGCCTCAAGACGTTTTAACCAACTCGAACTCGAGGCGTTTCTGCAGGCAGCAGCTCCGGCGTGGCACCTGCAGGCTTGTCACGGAGCCAGGGGAGAGCAGGGACACCGACACCTGTCCCAGCAGCCTGAGGAGATGGACAGAGCTCAGGGCCTGTGCCTGCGAGCAGGACCTCAGGGCTCACACATGGCTCAAAAGCTTCTCAGACAGTCTGGCTTGTGGCAGCGCTGGAGGGAACACCGGGGCCGGCGCTCGAGCTGGGGTTCCTGGGGTGCTCTCAGCAGGCCGAGGTGTTTGAGGGGTGCTCACTGGATCCAAAGCAACCTGAGGGGTGCCCTAGGCTCAGGGCAGCGGCTCTAGGCTGGAAGCACCGAGGTTTGCAGGCTGGATGTTTCAGAAGCAGCCTGTGCTGCACCAGCCACCCTCCTTCCACCAGCCACCCCCAGCTGTGCCATGCCCGGTGACCGGACCCGGAGGAGAATCCCTGTGTGCCCTGGCTCAGCACTGGGATGTTCA
>VWPU01007814.1:0-38404 GCA_013398955.1 Callaeas wilsoni | reverse complement strand
GAGCCGGCGTGGGGCCCGGGCCCGCCGGCCCCAACCTACCGGCTGCCGCCAGACCCGCGCCCGCCGTTGCGCCGCACCCGCCGCTCCAACATGGCCGCCCGCGGGGCGCCGGAAGCACCGCCCCCTTCCGCTTCCGGTCCCTTTCCGCGGGCGCGGTCACGCCCACAGTCGCGGAGCGTATTCGGTCCCGCCCCGCCCCTCCCCGCCCCGCCCCCGCGGTGTCCATGGCAACGGCGGCGCGGGCCGTTCCCGGGCCGGCAGGGGGCGCCGTCGGCGGAAGCGGCGCGGGCGGAAGCGGCGCCGTCACCAGGTAACGGGGTCCGTGTCGGTGTCGGGGCGATGAGCGGCGGGACCGGGCGACGACGGCGCCTGGTTCTGCACGTGGACCTCAACAACACGGTGGTGGTGGCGGACACGGTGACGGGGCAGGCCCCGCGGGCGGCGCTCAACACCTTTCTCAGCACCGTCACCTGGGGCCGCGCCGGGGCCACCGGTGAGCGCCGGGGCCGGGGGTACGGGGGACCCAGTGTGGCGGTGGCGGGGGCTGAGCATGTTCCTCTCTTCTAGGCGAGTGGGAGTGGGTGAGCGACCGCCCGTCCCTGCGCCCCCCGTGCCCCGGCGCCCTCAGCTACTACAGCCGCCACGGCCGGGACCCCGCCTTCACCGAGGCCGGCCCGGGCCGGCGCTTCCGCGACCTCCACGCCCGCCACCTGCGGCTTCTGGAGTGGCCGGGCCGGCCGCAGGACGCCTTGTCGGTGCCAGGGGAGCCCGGAAAACGCTACCACCTGATCCTGCCCTCCTTCTTCCGCCTTCTGGACACGCTGCACCGGGATGGCAGGGCCTTCGCCGTTGTCTTCAGGACCTTCGGCACCGACCTACCCCGCGCCCTGCAGGCCGTCAGCAGCGCTCTGGACGGGCAGCATCCCCAGTTCCCCGCCCTGCGGGATGTGGCGGTGAGTGGCGCCCTGAGGGTCCGTCGTGATGGGGAAGGACAGCCCTGGATGGTCCCACGGAGCGCCCCCCACGTCAGACTGCTCTCCAACTGCTTGGCCAGACTGCTTTTTAAAGCACTGAGTTCTCTGGATGAAGCTGTTAGCTGTGGGGGAGCATGTGTGTGCAGATGCTATGTGGAATGGTCTCTTGGGGTATCCCGGGTTGGACAGAGCATGCCTTCTCCTGAGGAGGGGCTGCTGCAGCACAGCAGGGCTCCCTGGCCCAGAGCTGATGGCAGCTGCACTCTCCTCCCACTGTGGCAGCTCACCAGGCAGGAGCGCTGGGAATGAGCTTTAGAAAATGCTTCAGTTATTCCTTGGAGTGTTTTCAGGTAGCAGAGATTGAAATGGGGACAATGTGCAGCTAGGAGGCCATTCCTTTCCATCTCTGGAGAGGTCATTCCTTACCATCCCTGGGGTGGGGATGATTTTTGGTTGGATGCATTCCATGCCTCCTCCTGTCATCTCCCCAGCACCATCCTCCCACACTGTGGTGGTGGGGAGTCTCCACCCTGCTGCTTGGTGTCTCTGCCAGTGCATGAAACAACCTGTCTGCTTTGGAAACCTTTCCTTCCCCATTTTCTGTGTTCTGCAGCTCCCTGTGGACCTTACCCCTGGCCAGATACACTGCAGCAAGCGAGAGGTGGTGCTAACACGGGGAACAGAGCGTCTGGCCACCCGAGAAGACAGAAGAAAACTTTACAACTACTTCACCTCCCTTGAGGGAATTGGAGGCTTCCAAGACCACTTTGACTGGTGAGAAAGAGGGCATTGAGGAAGTGTATTGGGCATTATCTTCTTTCCTGTGATTCTCTTAGCTTCTGGGATAGCTCCTAGTTTTGAAGTCTTTATATTGTTGGGGTCCCTATCATTTAGGCACTCCCCATTTTGCCTGTGGGCAGCCTGATGACAGCTTTCCTGAGATCCCCATCCCCTGGCGTACCTCTTGCTTTTCTCAAAAAACCCCCTGATTTTGTCACCTTGATGAAAAATGCCTCTTTCCCAGGAGGCCATGGGCAGCAGGACAGGACATTCTCTGTCCTGCTTCCCTGGCTCAGAGGGTGCCCCAGGCCTGCAGTAAAGTCTGCCATTACCCAGGACTTGTCGCCCTCTCCCTCCCCTGACTGTTCCTTCTCCCACTTACTGTTTCAGGTGGGCCAGAAACCAGTTCTCTTCCCAGGGTGGGAAGCCCCTGTGGATAGACCCCCATGATCCTGACGTTCACCACATCTTCATTGATGACAACATCCGGCTGGATGATGCAGACACCATTGTTCACCCCCAGGTAGGTGGCTGAAGGCCCCTGTGGCACCAGCAGCCTGCACTAGAGGTGTCCCTGGCAACGTCAGACATGTTTTGTCCCCTTTGCATGAGGCTGCAAAGGGGGGTCAAGGCATAGCCCTGGTGTCACTGCATCCTATACCACCAATGTCGGTGGCTGTGATGCACAGGGAGAGTGAGATCAGCTGTCAGCAATGCACAGCAGGTGCATTGGCTCTGCTCCCCACTGAGTCAGCCCTGTGCCAGGAGACAGCAGCCCTAATATCAGGGCTGCCAGCCCTGTCACACATCTGAATGAAAGGGCAGTGGTTTTGGGGAGCACACGTGGGAAACAGAATGTTTATACAGACAGAATTGTGCCTGGCCATTGGACAGCTGTCAATGCTCAAACAAGAGCTGCAGGTCCACGGGCGATCCTCAACCCCTGCCTGTTTCCATCCATACGGAGACAGTGCAGGAGGGAAAACACGGCAGCCAGTGAATTGTCTGCAGTGTTTGCCAGGCAGCCCGGGAATGGCAAGGGATGGGATGCCCATTGGATATTCCCTTCCATACAAGCTCTCTCAGCTTACACATTTGTAGCTGGTGGCAGGAATTGTCGTTGCCTGGACAGACCTGTCAGGAATAGGCTTTGGTCTGTGCCATGCCTGGTTGAGGGGAGCTGCTGCAATGGCTGCTGCATGCAGATCTGCAGCAGCTGGAGTGTGGCTCACACAGCTCCACTTGCTGCATTTCAGCCTCAGGCTATTTGTCTGATCAAGGATTTCCTCCCTTGGCATTGGTAGCCTGCACGGCTGGTCAGTCAGGCTGCTCTGCTAATCTCATGGCAGCCATGCAGCCAGCCCTGAGGCTGCTCCCATGCTGGATCACACAGGTAGGATACAGTTATGGTAGCAGCAGACCTCATGGGAGTCCAGGTAGCAGCCAAGCATCTTCTCAGCAGGGCTTATCCTCACTGCTGGGACCTTGCTGTCCTGCAGCCAGGATCAGTCCGCTGAATGCCATTCTCCTCTCCTCTTGTGTCACCAGCTCTGCAGGGCTGTCCCCATGTCAGTGATGGTGACAGAGCAGTGAGTGGAGTCAAATAGGAGTGAAACAGATTGCCAGGTGGCTTTAAGCAGGCCATAGTGAAGATCAGAAGGTGAAGTCCCTGTTCTGTCCTGTGGCAGCTAAAGGAAGAGCTGTTGGCAGAGGTTTGATTGAAGTCAGCTGCTCCACAGAGCCGTTTTCTTCCAGCTGCATGATGTGGCCTGTTTCCTTAAGGGAGCACCAGGCACATGTGTGACATGCTGGTTCAGAGTCAAAGGCACTTTCTGGGAGAGAGGGAAATCTCAAGAAACTTCACCTTCTGCTGTTGCAGTGGATATAGGATCACCCTGCCCTCTGTCCCCAACACACAGCCACCATGGAGGCGCCTGGCCGAGGGAAAGGCAGAGCGCACCATGGGGCATGTGCATTTCTGCCAGGCTCTGCTCTCCCTGCAGGTGTTCTCGGAGCAGGGCAGCAGCAGTGCCAGGAGCGTGCCCACCTCGGAGCTGTACAACATTTGCCTGGTGCAAACCAATCTGCTGGAGGCCATCTCTGATGAGGACTATTTCTTGCACTGTGTGAGGAAGTGCGAGGAGAACTACGACCACTACCTGGCCTGCATGGAGAAGGACACCCCAAGCCAGCAGTGGGATGGACAGTGACACCACCTCATGGGGCCAAGTGGCTCCAGACTGGGACACCACCTGCTTCCTGCTGCATGCAGGCAAAGTTCCAGGCGGGCTCCTGCTTCAAGCTGTTACCTCTCCAATGTGCAATGTGGGCTTTCAGTCCTATCAGGAACCTCCATGAGCAAACACAAGCGTCCTGGGAGCTTGTGTGATGGGATTCTGGGAGGAAATGCTTTTCCATTCCTTGGCAGCATTGCCCATGGTGTCCAGTTCTGCGTGAGGGCTGGGGCTCACCATCCCACTGCAGTTGCCAGGCAGGTCCCTTCCACCATACTGTGATGCAGGCAGCCTCGCAGGGTTCGCACCTCCCTTCCCGCTCCTGCAGTAATGGCTGGTGCAGAGCAGGTGCCAGGATGAGTGCAGTGTTATCAGCAGCATCCCCAGGTGGCATTTGTGGTGCGGTGTTCTCGGAGGATGCCTTGTCACTTCTGTTTTTAAAGCAAACCTTTTTAGCTCGTTTCTGTGTGAGTTTCCTGCCTGCCCTTGGCTCTGCTTGTGCTGGTGGGTGGGAAGCGCCTTTCCCAGCGTGTTCATTTGCCTGGCTCAGCCAAGTGGGGACAAAAGTGTTGGTGGAGGGTTTGAGACCCATGTGCACCTTTCCTGACGCTGCTGAGAGACCCCAGCAAGGTCGTGCTTAGAGTACGACTGAGCTCATGTTCTGTCCCTGCAGTGGTGACAGGACAGGGGTCCTCTCCAGGGTAGGACGGTGGGTTCCCGACTCATTGAGTCTGGCACTGTGTGGCTCTGGCACCGGCAGCATCCAGCAAGGGAGCGCAGAGCCAGGGTCTCTCCAGCCCGTCTCCCTGCGGTGGTTCCTTCCCGGCTAGGTGAACGCGGCAGGGGCACGGCGGGCCGGTGGCACCGGGAGGGCCCGGCGGAGGGGAGCGGGGCACGGCAGGGGGGCCGGGGCGGACGCGGCGCCGCCCCCACCGACAGCGGGCGGGCCCGGGGCGGGCGGCGGCGCGGAGCGGCGGCCTCTTCGGCGGAGCGGGCGGAGAGGTGAGCGCGGTCCTGGTCCCAGTCCCAGTCCCTAAACCTGTCCCGCTGCCGGCGGCGGGGCAGCGCGGAGCGGAGCGGAGTAGGCAGTCCGGGCACGGCGAAGCAGCCGTCCGGGGTTGCGGCCGGGAGTCCGGGGAGTGCTGGGGGGTGCGGCCGTTGCAGCGGGAGCCCGGGGGACGCTGGTGCCTGCGAGCTGTGGGCGGGAGCCCTGTGGGTGCGGGCTGCGAGGCAGTGCGCCGGAGCCCCGGAGGTTGCGGACTGCGCGCGGGAGTGCGGGCAGCGCCGGGGGTAAGGACGGTGCGCCGAGAGCAGGAACCTGGAGGGGTCTGGATTGTGAACGGGAAGCCTCTGGGGGGTACGGATCCGGGGGATGCGGGTAGAGAGCCCCGGGCGCGCGAGAGTCCCAGTGAGTGCGGGCTGTGTACCAGCAGCACCGGGTAGTGGGAGCTCGGGGTGCGGGAACCTCGGGAAGCAAGAGCACCGATACGTGCGGGCAGAGAACCCCAGGGAATGGGAGCCCGGAGGGGGCGGACAGGGAGCCGCGGGGCGCAATCGGGAATCCGGAGGGGGTGGGCAGGCAGCCCCGGGGTGCAGTGCGGGGCCCCGCAGAGCAGGAGCTGTCGCACCTCCGAGGGTAGCTGGCTGGCTAGCTGGGGCTAGGGGAGCGGTGGATGCCTGGGCGCTGATTCGGATGCTCTCCCCGCAGGAGGCCGTGGGCCGGACCAGTGGCGAGCCGGGCCGGATGGGCGGCACGGCAGGGCCAGAGCCCGGGGACCCCCGGGGCGGCTGAGCTGGCCCATGGCGGCGGGCGCGGGCGCCTTCGCGTGGGCCACCTTCCCCGCCATGCCCACGCGGCGCGTGTACTGCAGCGCCGCGCACCGCGACGGGCAGCTCTTCGTGCTGGGCGGCTGCGGGGGCGGCGGGCGAGCCCTGGGAACTGCCGAGGTGCTCGACCTCCCAGCCCAGCGCTGGACCACGCTCCCACCGCTGCCCACGCCGCGGGCTGGCGCTGCCGCCCTCGCCCTGGGCAAGCAGATCTTGGTGGTGGGCGGTGTGGATGCGGCACAGAGCCCCCTCGCCTCCGTTGAGGTCTACCACGTGGATGAGGGCAAGTGGGAGAAGAAGGCAGCACTGGCTCAGCCCTCCATGGGCATCTCAGCTGTGCAGAGAGGTGAGGGATAGGAATATGTTGTGACTCTTGCCCAAAGTTTGCTGAGCATCCTTGGAGTCTTGGCACAACGCAGCATGCCAGGAGCCAGGGTTGGTCCCTGTATGTGGTGCCCATGCCTGCTCCCTGGACAGGGATGCTGTGGCATGGACCAGGCTGCAGCGTGGTGGGCAGGGCAGAAGAGATGTCAGGACAGTGGTGGGAGCGGGCAGGGGTGCCGGCCACACTGGAAGCACGAGCAGGATTTGGCAGTATGGCTGTGTTGCCATGGTGTCTCCAGGGAGATGGTACTGCCGAGAATAATTAGAGAGGATGGCCTTGTGCTCTTCTCTGTGCCTGATGGATGGGATGGAGAGGGGGGTGAGAGGGTCCCAGTGCAGTCAGGGCATTGCCAGGCTCAGACCTGGCTGTACTCACTGTCCCCCAGCTGCCCTGGAGCAGTGTCTGGCTGTGGGGCTCAGCAGTACCCGTGCTGCCTGCCCTGGAAGGCATGGGGGGACTCCCAGCCCTTTGGTGCTGCCCACAGATCCCCCTGCCTCACTGCTGCCTCTTTTCCAGATGGGGCTGTCTACGCGCTGGGGGGAATGGGTGCGGACACCTCTCCCCAGGCACTGGTCCGTGTCTATGAGCCGGCAAAGGACCATTGGCAGCCTCTACCCTCCATGCCCACCCCGTGTTATGGGGCCTCTGCCTTCCTGCAGGGCAACAAGATCTTCGTCTTGGGTAGGTGCTGCTGGGGCAAACAGAGCATCCCCTGTGCCTCTGCCCTCTCCTTCCGCTGTTCCCAGGCCAGAGAATGACCTGGTGCACACCGGGGTGGCTCCATGCTGCCCAGCACTGCAGCCAGCAGGCCCCATCCTGCTTGCTGAGCACACCAATAGTGCCAGCTCAGGGCGCTGGCAGTCACATCTCCTCTGTGCACAGGGGGCCGGCAAGGCAAGCTGCCTGTCACCGCCTTCGAGGCCTTTGACCTGGAGACAAGGAGCTGGACACGCTATCCCAGCGTGCCCAGCCGCCGCGCCTTCGCCGCCTGTGCCATGGCTGATGGGGTTGTCTTCAGCCTGGGTGGGCTGCAGCAGCCAGGGCCCCACAACTTCTATTCCCGTCCCCACTTTGTCAACACCGTGGAGATGTTTGATCCTGCGCAGGGTGAGCTCCATGTCCCTGGGTGAGGTGGGAGCAGCTTCTGTGGGTTGGTGAGGGGTGTCTGTGCCTGAGGGACATGATTATCTGGGCTCTGAACATCAGCCCCTTGCACCCATGGTGAATCCTGCCCTGTGCTCCCTGATCCCAGAGAGCGATTAACCTGGGGGTGTCCTGGCCTTGGTGCGTAGAGGGGAAACCCCAGCAGGCAATGCTCACTCCCTCTCATACCCAGGTGTGTGGAGAAAGCCAAGCCGCACCATCCGTATGAAGGAGAAGAGAGCTGACTTCGTGGCTGGATTCCTGGGAGGAAGAGTGGTGGCCGTGGGTGGCCTCGGTAATGCTGGGGGTAGGCGTGTGGCCATGTTCCCATCCCCGTTCTTTGTGGTACATCAGTGATCTGCATGGCAGTAGGGAGGTTGCCTGTGCAAAGCCACGGGGTTACTGCAACAATGTCTGCAGCAACATCTCTCTGTGCCCCCACAAGCGCTGGGGAGACCCTACTGCCCTGTCCTACAGGCTGCCCCACTGTGCCTCTTACCCCTTTTACCCCCCAACCAGGCTTCTCCCAGCTCACGAGCAGCATGCTGGGCTCACACAGCCCATGGTGGCTCAGCTCCGCTGTGCAGGGCTGCAGTGCTGCATCCCTCTCCTGAGAGAGCTAGGGAAAGGTTAGTGCTGTCACTCAGCAGAGGGGATACAGCAGGAAGGGCTGCCTGGGGAGCCTGGTGCCAGCCACAGCACCCCCAACCTTGCAGTGAGAGCGGCCAGACCCCCAAGATCACTGTGGGTATGGGGAATGGTGCTGGCTGCATCCCTGCAGTGTGGCATTGTTCCTGAGTCCTGCTGCAGCTGGAGCTGCCCTCCCTTATCCCTGCAGAGTGCTGGCACGGGAACGGGGGAGGGTGAGGAGTAGTGGGGGGGGCAGGGCCAGTAGTGTGGCATTAGTGCCAGCAGCCGTCCCTGTGGGGACTCTGCTAATCCTCTTGTGCCCAGACTAATTGCCTGTGGGATCTCAAAGCCTGTGCAGCCCAGGGCTCCTGTTGAGGCATCAAAGGGATGTGGAGGGGGAAAGGCAGAGCCTGGGGTGGGAGGGGGGGAGCTGTACAGGGGCTGATGTCGTTCTGTCTTCCACAGGGAACCAATCCTGCCCACTGGACTCAGTGGAAGGGTTCAGCCTCTCGCAGAAAAAGTGGGAGCCGCTGCCTCCCATGCCCACTGGCCGCTGCTCCTGCTCCAGCTGCTCGGCGCCCAGCCTGCTCTTCATCATCGGCGGTGTGGCCCAGGGTCCCAGTGGCGCTGTTGAGGCTCTGTGCCTGCGTGATGTACCCTGAGTGGGACCCCGGGGACCAGCCCTGGCCAAGCACCAAGTGCCTGAAGATGGGGACAGGGTGTGTGAGCACCCATGTGTTCACCCAGGGTGACCTGGCTCCAGGAAACCTCTGTCCCATGATGCCAGGCACCAGAGCAGCTGTAGTTTTGGGAACTCCCAGCTCCTGCAGTGCTGTGGCAATGAAGCCCAGGGCAAACTGCCTGGTGGGATGGCCATCGCCAGCAGTGTGGAGGGAGCAGCGGTGGCAGGACTGCCGCTGGCCTCACTGCCCTGTCCGGCCCCATCTGTGCCACGGCGTGTCCGTGCCGTGTGTGTAGCAGTGAGTGCTGTGTCGTCGTAGACCCAGTCGATGTCTCATGTAGCACAGAGGTGCCCTGTAGCTCAGTGCCTGGGAGGTGATGTAGCACCTCAAATAAATGAAACACGTGGAATTTTATCCCACTGGAGTCATGTCGTCTCTGGTTATCCTACTCCAGGCAGACACACGCTGCAGCCTGTCAGGAAAACCCCTCCCATGGCAGAGTTCAGTGACCCCGTACTGTGGAGCAGGGGTAACTCTTGTTCTCCCCACCTCCAGAGTGAGTGGAGCAATATGATGTAGAGATCCAGCCCCTGTTTGGAGAGGGGGAGCTGAGCAGTGGCTCTCCTGCCTTGGCACAGCCTTGTTCCTGCTTGGCATTGTGTGGCTGAAGGGGCTGTGGGAGGTGAAGGTAGCAGCAGGAGAGGGACTTTTTTGGAGAAAGCCAGGGTATGAGAGAGGCAGGGAATGGTGAGGGCTGCCAGGATGCTGAGAAGAAATAAGAGATGCCTAATGTCAGGGCTCCTGGGCCCTATCCAGCACCACAGCCCCATCTCAAAGGATGGACCATGGCTGGTGTCAGGGAGAGCTGGGTCCAACTGTGTCCGGCTTCTGTAGGCAGGAGCACTGCAATCCTGCTTACTGGCAACCAGGAAGGGAATGTAAGCTCCATACTGGTGGAGTCTGTGGGTGGTGTTTAGGGGTGCACTGTGAGATCAAGGGGCATGAAACTTGAATTACCCAGTGCTATGGGCTCACCTGAGCCTTGCTGCTCTTGGCTCTACACAGAGTCCTGCACCCAAAGCAGAAAGCAGGTGAGGGATTTGATCTTTCATTGGTACATTAGAAAGATCTTACAAGTCCAGGTAAATATCAAGTACAGATGCCTGACCTTTCAGAGAAGACAGCCAGCTTGAGCCTCGGGTGGGCTGCAAGGCTGTAGAGACAGGAGACTGAATCCCATCAGAGTGCGGCAGCATCCCACACACTGCTGGGGCAGGCTGTGCCATGTCCTGGGGGCATCATAGCATGGGAAAAGTTGGAAATGATTCATAAAAGAGCATTCAGAAGACATTTTCGTGTTGCTGCTCCATTGCCTCTGGTGCCCACCTGGCACAGTGACTGCAGGGTCTGTCCTGATGCGCTGCATGGCTGTTTGCCTGTGATTTGGGAGGAATAGCTTGGGATACCTAGGCTGGTGGTATCTCAGCTGGAAGCATCCCTGCATCTGCCTCTGGAGTTGCCATAGAAACCACTGTTGTGCCAGAGGCAGCATCAACAGTGAGCCCCAAATTAGAGCCGGGAGGATGTGCTGGCAGCCGGGGAGGAGGTCAGTGGTTTATGCTGTGATCTGGGGCTGGACGGAGGGACACCTCCTCTGAGCACAATGTGCTCCAGCCTTCTATGAGTATTTCACAGCATTCCCTGACCTGTGCTCAAGCCCTGGTGGGCTTGTCCTTCTCAGGGTCCTGGAAGATGATAGACCCCTTGCTGCCACTTTGGTACATCTCCCCACCCTGACAGCTCTTTCCAGAAACCACCAAGGCATGTAATAATTCCACTCCTGCTGAACCTTTAGTCATGGGGGACCCTAAATCGTGGAGCTGCATTGGAAACACAGGCCTGATTAATAAGCTTTTCCTGCAGGAGCATCGCATGAATGGGATAAATCAAGACGCTGAGTCACTGGCAAATTGACATCCCTGTGTGCCAACTTCACAAGCTCCCTGCTGCTGATGGGGTGCCCAAGGCTACTTTTCCAAATTCAAGGCGGTGGCAGCTGCAAGAGCCAGAGGATGCTGGAGGGGGAAGCTGGAGCTCGGGAGCCCCTCACTGTTGCGGTGTTTCCAGCAGTGAGGCTGATGATCCCTGCCCCACAGGGGTTTGCCCCTCTGTCAGCAGCACTTTGCCTCCTGCACACCCTTTCCTGGCACACTGACCCACCAGAGTGCCTTTTGGCTTGTCTCCTCCACCTGAGGAGAAAAGGAATCTGTGACCTCTCATTAAGTGTGGATTTCTCATTCTTTTCTATCTCCACTTTCGAGCACAAGACCAGAATCTCATTTGAATGAGGGGAGAAAAGTTACCAGGAAAATGTCCAAGGACATCTCAGGGATGGAGAAATGAGGGTCCTGACCACTTTTGCAGACTGACATGTTACTAACTGAAGAGCTTCTGTGAGTTTCTAATGAAATGTGCTATGAAGTTAAAAAAGTTGAGGGATGTACCAAGTATATTGCTGTCTATCTCCTGGAAGCTTCTGCTAATTTTTAGTAAAGGAAAGATTACAAGTATCTGGCTACCCACCCTAATGCTAGAAGCACAGACTGTTATTTCAGATATAAGGAGAGCTATGAGCCAGTGCCTGGCAACGTGGTTGTTAATCTCCCCAGAGTGTGTTATGGATGGGAGAGATGGAAATGGAGGTAGCTGTCAGACCTATAATTAAAAAATGTGTTTCCATATAGAAATTTCTTTCCGTTGTCAGGAGAGATGGAAATACAAAAATCTCATTTATCATATTCCACAAACTTGCAAGACACTCAAACCAGAAGGCTCCAGCCACATCAGAAATAGGAATAGCTCTTTCTAAGTACCTAAAATAACATGTCGAGCCTTATCGCCAGTGCGCACAGCACCAGCAATTCCTTTTCTAATGGCAGTGGAAGTACTGCAAATGGGTACAGGACTCTACAGTCTCTTCTGCAGGGAGATCTGGGCCAGCTTTTCAACTGTGAGCAATAAAATGGTGGAAAATCAGTGTTGATGATGCAGGGCCATATAGGGCCTGGATGCACAGCAAGCCTCTTGGCAGCAGTGCCGTGCACTGGCCTCTACAGCAAAGCCATAGACAGTTCAGGAGCAGAAAAAGGCTTTTATTTACTTAAAAATCACAATGAACATCAACATTTCCATCAGCTTGGCACTCTAGAGGAAGGTTTGCCTTCCAGCCCACGGCTGCCTTGGACAGCCTAGCCACTACCCCATCCCTGAAGTAGGAACACAGTCCAAGTTGCAACTCCCTACTCGGAACCTAGAAAATCAACCCATCAGAGTCTTCTCATTTAGCTGGGAGGTATCAAGCTGCCTTCATTAATTCAAGCTATTTAAACCAACTCTAGCGCTGTAATGTCAAGCAAAGCAATGCAGTGAAATCACTCCAATACATTTTTTATGGGTAAAAGGCCAGAACTGTTTTTTTTATCTAAAGTGAAAGCTTTATATACATGAGATTTGATTAGGAAACCAGATACGTACATCAAGAAAGCCACTAATTTGACACCCCTGAGCTCTGGGCTGCCTTTAATACTAAAGGCAAAAGAGAATAAAGAGGAATGTAAGTAATTCCCCTGATCTATCCATGAATTTCTGTCACCCTCATTTCTGCAGTGGTTTATTGCTTATGGAGTATCTTCAGAGCCAGGAAACAAACATTTTAACTAGTATTGAAATAGTTTTGAATTAAAGGAGGAAAAAATAGGCAAGCAAGCATGCCTTTTTTACATTCCTAAACATGTGGGTTACAGAACTACAAGGCAAAAAATCCAGTAAAACCATATTTGAGAATGTTTCTCTGAGGAATGTTTAGATGGTGGTTATTTTTGTCATACTTCTGATGGGTGAAATTAAATCCTTCTGTATTTCTGCCAGAGGCATTTACATGAGAGACCACACAGCCTCTGGAAATGAAGGAAATGGGTGCTGTGGCTGCCATGCCCCCATGGGAACCTTAGTGTGCCAGGTTCCAAGCTTTCAGCTTTCTCTTCCTCCCAGTGATGACCCCCTGTGCCCGGGGCTATGCTTCCAGGTGAGGGGCAAGGGCTGGCTTGCGGAGCGACTGGAGCTGGGGTTGATCCCGGGTCCATGCCCACAGGGTGACATCCAGAGACGCCCCAGCCTCAGGGTGAGATCCAGGGACCCTCAGCCCTGAGGTGACCACAGGGACCCTCAGTCCCAGTGTGACCCCAGGGACCCTCATAGGACCTCGAGGTATCTCAAGCCTTGGGGTGAGGTCCAGGGGCCTCCAGCCTTGAGCTGAAATCCAGGGACCCTCAGCCCCAAACTGATCCCAGGGACCCCCAGCCTTGAGGTGAAATCCAGGAACCTTCAGCCCTGGGATGAGATCCAGAGACCCCCACAGGATCCCCAGGCCGCTCAAGTGTCACAGTGCAATCCAGGAACTCTCAGTTTGGGGTGACCCCAAGGACCCTCAGGCCCAGACTGACCCCAGGGACCCCCAGCCCCGGGTGAGACCCAGGGACGGCCCCAGGGCACTGAGGCCCCTCAGGCCCCACAGGGTGGGCAGGCCCAGGGGTCGGCTGTATCCTAGGCCTGTGGAGGGGCCCGGGCCAGGCCTGCCCCGGGCCTGCAAGGCCGTGTCCCCCTCGGCTGTCCCCACAGCCACAGGACACAGGCAATGCTGCCCTGAGTGGGGCTGGTCATCTTCTGCCATCTCCCTCCTCCCTGCAGGGTGCTGTGGCACCATGGCTGCTGCTGGTGGGGAGAGGCCATGAGGGCCAGGGCCATGGCGTCGGCTGGAGGCTCCCTGCTGGGGTGTCAGCCCTGAGAACAACATGAACTTCAACGTCTGGAACATCAAGGAGATGCTGAGCACACCGACAGCCCTCGGGTGAGCATGATGGGGGGAGATGGAGAGGGGATGGGATGTGAAACCAAACAGGTGGTGGGGGTGATGGCCGTGAGGTGAAACATGTCCAGAATTGATCTGTGGCTAATTAGGGAAATCTAATGGGGGTTTATTAGCTTCCCTTGGGATCCTGTTTATGCCCCCAGCCTGCCAGCACTGCCATAGATCCACAATTGCTGGGAATCAAAAAATCAGCATTGTCTGGAAGCAGTACCTTTGTCCATTCAGGGTGTATTGGGGGAAGCCCTGTGAGCTCTCTTCATCTCATTAGATAAGTTAAGTGTTCCTCTTGCCTGTGCAGAGGGCAGATAGAATGAATCGTGATGTGCAATATTATTGCGCATTATGTAACTCAAAAATTATTCCATATCCTGCATTTATACACACAGCTTGTTTTTTTCCCAGCAGAAGCCAAAGAGCAGCTAGAACTCCCCATATCTATACAGTGAAACAACAAATATTCAGATGTAAAACATCTGGAGGGCAAACATGTAAGACAAGCTGCAATTTGTACTTCAGAGCATCCTTTGTATCACATGGCTAAAAAAGGCAGTGGGATTCATCCCCTGTTTGACTCCAGACAAGCTAATTGACGAATTTGGTGTTCTGAGCCTCTGTTAGTTAAATAACCCACTTACATAACTAACTTGTTCAAATTCACAGTTTTAGTCATACTGTCTCTTTGGCCAGATGTTACCACAATGATGGATGATAATGAAAACATAATAGTCATTTTCTCGTCCATTATAAAAATGCTTGTCATATAGATATGAATTAACTGAATTTTGCACAGATGCAGGGGGCAAAGGGGAGCCAATTCAGGGAAAAATGTATTTATAGCTGTCATTGTTTTGTCTTTATAATTGTGCATTGCTTAACTCTATTGTCTTCTTGGTACCTGCAGATTTATTTTGGGTTTTTTTGAGGGGGGGTTTGTTAGTTTTCAGTTAGTTGTTTCTATGTTTGAAAACCTGTGACTTTCCTTCTGGGCAGAGACGGAGGAGGGGAAATTTAGAGAATATATTAAAAAGACATCACATTACATATAAAATATATAATTAAATTTTTATATTATATACAGGATATATAGGATATATTTTTAAAATATATAAATAATTCTGTGGAGTTGTGCCATAGGGAATGAAATGAGTGGAAGAAGGACAGATGCCTGTTCGGACAGGGATTACTTGAATTTCTTCCTCCTCCAAAGTAGCCTATCTCCTACAATGTTTTCCCTTTTAACTAATTTATTAATGCAGGAAGAAAATATAGGCAAAATTTTAACACCTACTCCTCAGCATTCCACATTTTTAGCAAATGAGTTCAGAAGGGTCAAATAGGGTATAAAATGTTACTGAAACGTAGCTGGGTTTTTGGAGGAGGTAAGAAAGGGGAGAAAATTTTCTGCGGACAATTAACTTTTTCTAAAAGAAAGAAAAGTTTCCCACAGGAACATGTGAATATGTGTGTGTGTGTGTATTTGAAACAGGGGGGAAAAGTGTTGATTACTTCTCCCTGGCTCACTTCTATTACTAGAAACCTTTCCCACCACAGCAGGGCATGCTGTTTAATCCCCAGAAAACTCTTTCAGGGAGCTTTAAAAATGAAACATAAAATCAGCATATAATCTAGGCAGCGTATGACTCACTCTGTGTGTCCCTGGCAAGTTTGAGTCAGGGTGTTCGTTCTGAGAGCAGCTGCCACCAGGTCCCCAGGAAATGCAGAGCTCCAGTGATGCATTGCCCTCACAGCCACAGCTCTGCACAAGCCCAAAACTGCTCTGGGTTTTATTTGTTATCTGTCAGACACACAAGTGCTTCTCTGCAACCCTAACAGCCTGAGAAATAGGGTGTGGGGAGCCAGAGTCCCTGTTCCACCTGGTTTTATGTATGAATATTGCCAAAATAGAGATACTAGAAATGCAGCAGAGGGAAGATTATCAGGTTGGACAATAATATCAGGGTGCCAGTTATTTTAGAGGGTGGAAGGGGGCCACATTACAGCTATGCTGGGAAAGCTTAGGCTCAATTAAAGTGTATTGACAAAGGACACAGTTTTTATGGATTGAAATGCCAGCCTTCATTAGAGAAAGTGCCCCATTAGAGCACTGCTGCCGCCTGCCCAGCCAGGAGGGCTGGCAGAGGGACATCACAGAGGATGCAAGAGCAGCAGCCACAAAAGCAGTGATGCTTCAATCAGCCTTTGATTGACTGGATAAGCATCACAGGGGTGTGATACTGAAAGTACATTTTCAGACACCATCAATACCTGCCTTGGCCAGGGAGCTGGCAGGGGAAGAGACACATCTTGCCCTGGCCCTGAACTGAGCACAAGACCCCTGCTCAGGCTATTTACTCTTGTAGTGCTACCATGAGAGTGGCAGTAGGGAACTGGAGTCAGTATCTCTGCAGGAGCCAAAAAATCCACTGCTGTTAATTAAAAGAAAAAAGACACTGGAATAGTAATAAGAAACCTCATTAAAACATAAACTGTACTGCCCAAAGGGTTAGATGCTTGCCTGAAGCAGAAAGATTATTTAGACTTGATTATTTATATTTGAAATTGAAGTTATAAGAAATTTCTTGTACCATGCGAAAAGGAGTAACTTGCTAAATGCATAAAAGCTACTCATATACTGACTTCCAAAGACATCAGAAGCACAAAGCCTGCCAGAGAGTGTGTAAGGCCAAGAAATAATGAAAATATTAAAGAGGCATTCAGAACGGATGCTTGAAGTTAAGGCCTGCTTGGGCCACTACTCTCTACAGTATATTTCTGATGTTGAGAATAACTTCCAAGTTTAAAAACCTCCTTCAATCCATTATCCCATGAAATTCCATCCCACATCACAAAGTCACATATTTTGAAATTGCATTAAAGTCCGAGAATAAGCAGAAAATGAAGGAGACAGCCAGGACAAAGACCAGGAGAGCAGCTGTAAAATTCCAGAGCCTCACAGGAATAAGAAACCAGGACTGTAAGTGCAGGCTGGAAGATGGCTTCAGGCTAGAAAGTGGGGTGGCAAAAAAAAATCCCTGTCTCCAGATGCCTAACTTTTAATGTGGTTGGGGATGCGTTTTGTGGGAGCAAACAGGGCTGCTCTGCAGAAATCCCAAACTCCTCTTAAGGAAAAGGCTCTGTTGTAACCAGCAACCAGCTCAGGACAAAGGGCTAACATGGATTCCAAGGTAAGGATGTCTGGGCAGTGTTGAATCACAGCTGAATGAATAATGAATAAACTCATAGAAAGTAAAAATGACCTTGAGAAATTAAAATAAGACCAGAGGGATTTTGAACCTGAAATCTGGAAACTGGAGGCAGTGTTTGAGCTGAATAACAGAGAGGGATTTCATCGTGGTTAATGCATTAGGGCCAGTGCCAGAATCTGTTTGTAGAAATTCCTTTTAGGATGTGGTGCAAATAATTTGCAGCAAGCAGGTCATGCCATTCCAGAGGACAGGAAGAAGAAAAATAATTTTCTACTGTGACTGTTTCCAGTGAAGAGATGGCAAATGGCTGGAGGCTGCAATAGCAGCTAAAACTCCTTGATTTAAACTCCCCCAGCTCCCCTGCACCCAAAGCCAAGGCTGATCTTTGCTCATTTGCTGAGCACATTGGCACATTGGCAGGCAGCTGATAGTGAGGATGAGAGCAGTATAGCAGAGCTAGAGACAGTTCCTATAGATACAGGCTAAAGCCAGGAGGAAGAGCAGGTGAATGGCAGCTCGCAGAATCTAAATTGCATTTGTTGTGATTCAGCCCTGGTCCCTAAATGAGGAGGAGCAGAAAGGGTTGTGAGATTTTCTGGAGGGAAACCAGAAGAGAGACTTTATGGCACTGATCCTACTCAAGATACTGCTACTAGGACAGAAAGATCTCTTCTTTGGGAAAGAGGCTTTACTGCACTTTGAAGAATTGTGTCAGAAAGGTGTAAGTGAGCTTCACCCCCAGTGCTTGAGAAGAAGAGGGATGTTGGCACAGGTTCAGTGGGGATGACAGAACCAGAGAAAATCACTTATAGCAGCACTGCAGATAAATGTTATGTTGCAAATTGTAGAAGTCTCAGTTTGCTTTTTCTAATGACTCTTAAACCTTGGTGTTGGCACATTAGGATGGATCCAAACAACAGAATACAAATATCAGTTTTTAAAAAAGATTGATGAGGCCTATGGCAATTTACAGTTATGAAATTTTAGTTTGTCAATGGCCCTAGAATATCTACAAAACATAAGAAGAGGGTATTTATCACATGCCATGTTTGTTTTGAGGCAAGGCAGAACCTCTGAATGAAAGGTGAATGTTTGCATGTGGTTGTGCTAAAATATTTGGAGTGGAAAATCAGAAAATTAGAAAAATGAAAGAAGATCCTGAAAGTTCTAATTCCTCCTATAAAGGGGGAGTTTCCACTGACAACAGGGAAACAGAGCCTGTGACGATCTAGCTGAACCCCCAGATATGCAGAACGCTGCAGATTTTTTAGATCACGCTCACATCACGAAAAAGGGTTCAAGCTGCCAATATTGCAATACCTCGCGTTAAGTTAGGCAGGAAAATGAAATCATTTGACCATCAGTCAGCAGAGGATGATTTGCCATTTTTTGGAGCTGTCAAGAACTAGTTCTGCATATCTAAAGTTGGTTTTGCTTTGTATGCATATGCTGGTGTCAGTACCAAAGGAATGTTACGGGCACCAATACACGGACGATTTGGGGCATGGCTCATGTTAGCAGAAAGCCAGAAGCTCTCCTGAGGTAAACTATTGCATCACTTAGGAGGGACTGCTAACTGAGATTGCATACCTGGGATTTTTCCTCGCTGTTTATGGGAAAGGGTTTATATTTAGGACGGAACATGCATCCCTGCATCTCAGGCATTCAGAAGGGAATGGTCAGGTGGTTAGAAGAGCTGGAGTTGCCTGATCACGGATCTGATCCCACATGTGACCACGGTTCTGATCTCTCCGTCAGGGACAGGCCTGGGCCAAGCATGGCCAGGCTGATGGCTTGCCCAGATGGTCTTGTTAGTAAATTAATTGCCAGCAGTGTTAAGCAAGGGAGAAAGAAATCCATTGCTCAGGGGAATGAGTGTATTCAAAAGAGACATCTGTTTCACCTCCCCCTCTAATTTGCAAATGTGCCATCATTCCTAAACCAACTGCTGAGGTAGTGGACTTAAGACAGAAAAATTGGGCTCCAGAGCAGCCAACAGCTGCCTTTGGTTGTAGTGCAGAGTAAGCCTAGGAAGTCACTTGGCTTATAAAGTCCTCTCAGCTCAATACTCCTCATAAAATCTTTGTTATAATAATCTTGTGCTTCAGGTATTAAATAACACAAAGAGTTTGAGAAAATGAGCATATTGTGGGGTGTGATATTCACCAATTGTACTGGACACTTTCAAAGAGGGTTTGACAAGGCTGTAAAGCATCTAAAGATTATAAAAACCCTTTCTCAAACCAAGAGGGAGCTTTTTTGGCTGGAAGACAGGAGGATTTAGAAAACTGGTGCAGGAGATGTGCTACTCACATTGCAGGCAGGGGCTCTGCCTGTGTGGGGTCATGGCAACCCATGTGCTCACGTCTCCCCCACATACTGCCTGTAGATTAAGAAATTTTTTTTTTTTTTTTTAACAAAGCTTAGCTGAGATGGAAACAAGAAGCTGTGCAAGTAAAATTGTATTCAGATTTTTTTCTTAGCAGATTTGGGGTCCAGAGAAGGATTAAGGGAGAAGGTTTGAATTCAGACAGACTTATCAGGCTTTTTGAGAATCCAGAAACCCATACCCCATCTATTTTTGCCTGCAGCTCAGTGTACTCAGTGAGCTTAAAGCCAAAAGTATTAATATGATATTGTCAGTGACACTACTATATAATGGAGACTGAGCAGTTCAAGTACTGCTGCTAAATCCTTTCCCTGTTGTGTATATGATGTTTGGGCTCCTTCCAAAACTAGGGATTAACCAAACACGTCACTGCTAATAAATGTTGGGGTGATCATCTCTTGTTATATACGAGTTATTCTCCTGTTCCTTCTCCTTTACTTGTATCATTTGATATGGAAGAAAAATCTTGTGTAAAATTTTCACTGATTATTTTCACTAATTTTGGTCTCTAGTTCCCAGCTCCAAAGGCAGCAACACATCTCTCCATCTTGGTAGCTCAAAAAAAGCAAGAACTGAGAATATAAACCTGGCCCAGCTTTTTTTGTGTTTGGTCCTAACCTAAACACTCTGCCAGATCTTGTGGATGTGAAGCAATGGAATAGTGATCATTTAGACTGAAAGAGGATAGATTTAGATTGATATGAAAGAATTCTTTCCTGTGAGGGTGATGAGGCACTGGCACAGGTTGCCCAGAGAAGCTATAGATGCCCCATCTCTGAAAATGTTCAAGGCCAGAAGGGATAGCACTTTGAGTAACGTGGTACAGTGGAAGGTGTCCCTGCCCATGGCAAGAAGGCTGGAACCAGGTCATCTTTAAGGCCCCTTCTAATCCAAACCATTCTACAATTCTTTGTGAAAAATGAAAGAAATCTTTTGTATGTATTTTTGCTAAAAAAAAATTGAAGCCAGCCTCCAACACAATGAGAAGCAGTACAGCTGTGCAGGGAAACCCTTGTCTGAGGGAAGCTGGTCCTGTGCCACAAACCTAGTCCATAAAGCAGGAGAGGAGTGTAAGAGTGTTTCTGAAGAGGAGTACAATCAGAGCAACGCAGCACAAAATCAAGAGTATCTAGAAAAGATTGATTTCAGTAACACTCAAGGGAAAGAAAAGCACTTTTGAGTAGCATGTTAATATGTTTGAAATACTTCCAACAATTCAGATCAGTTCATCCAGCCATATGCTACCTCTTACTTATTTGTTGCTCTACGGTGTCAGACTTAAGGCATCTGGAGAATAAATGCCCAAGAAAGGTCAACTACTAGTCAGAAAATTTTATTCTGTTGGAATTGCCTTCCAATTAATCGAAGCAACACCTGAGTTACAACAGAAATTGTTACCCAGAGTAGCTGAAGAGGAGAGATCCAGCACTTGCTAGCAGCCCAAGGTGTCTCTTTAACTAAGACTGAGTGACAAGGCAGGTAAGATGAGCTGTGTTAGAGGCCCAGTCCTGGGTTTGGTCTTCTGTCTCCAGAACATGCTGGAGAAACACCTTCACTCCTACAAAGTGAGTGTGGAGCTATCACACTATGTTTGTGTGGATGTGGTGAAGATAACCCATCTGGTTTATCTTAGAATTCAACCTTATGCCATTATAGGAACAGCACCTTCCAAGCAGGGAGTAAAAATTAACATATTGGGGTGAGCCACAACCGAGCAGTTCCAGCAGGCCATATAGGGAATTCTGTTTGGCTTTTTAATTGCTCCAGACTCATTCACATCCCTCTCTGCTCCATTTCAGGCCTAATAAGTTTTCCATGCGGAGCAGCGCTGCCAGCGACTACTCGAGTCTGAGTGATTCTCAGCTGCTCTTCGGCTCCCAGTTGTGCCCGGAGAATGTGCCGTCGGCAGCAGCACCGCTGGAGCTGGGCACGCAGCTGGGACAGCAGAACTCCCAGGATGTGAGTCTCGCTCTCAGTCAGCCCTGTGCAGGCACACAGCCACCATTCAAAGCTAATAGAAAATGCTGAAATCAGGTGGTAACATTTGCAAATGTCAGTAACTACTGAAATCAAGTTATCTTCTTCCTACACACAAATACTTACTGTGACAAGACAAAGCAGCAGCCTGGTCAGATGAACCTGGTATTTATAACAGATTGCTATAAATTATTATTGAGATAGGTATTATTTTCTTCAGTCACATTTTTTAAGTTACTAAAATAATATGAAATTATTCTCAACCTAATGTCTTTAGACCACCTACCTAGCAGAGTTAGAATATTACATCTAATTTTCCTTTCAAAAATGATGTGTCACTTCCTCAGCTTTCTGCAAGAATGACAGAGATACTCCGTGTTTGCTTCCCTGCACTGGCAATGACCTTGCCGCAGTGTTGTTATGGCAGATGCTTAGATGATTTTGGATAGGGGTGAAGAGTTTCTATGCTCACAATGTGTCTCCTACAGCTAATGGTTTCTTATGTTATCAGCCTTCACTAAAATAGTTCCTGCACTGCTAAGAAAGAGCACCAGATCTGAATAAACACACCTGGAGCAAAGATTAAGAAGGAGCAGTGGTGCCAGCTTGGAGGCCCCAGGCTGTCCTTCAGTTCCAGATGCTATCTGCTGTCCTATGCATTTTGCCTAGGAGCAGTTTTCATCAGACACAAAATAGGAAATTCACTTTCCATGATGAAAAAAAAAATAGAATTTGCATTTTCTTATGTTTTAAGAAAAAGGCATTTCCATTTTGGTCACACAGTGTCTGGAAATTTTGTAGAATGAAGCTTTCATATTAATATTAAATTTCTTCTTCTAAAATGTGTATTGAAGCATGTGAAAAACTCATCTACAATCTGTTGATGTTGCTAGTTGGCAGCAAAATGATGTCATCCACCAGGAAATTCAATAGGAATTTTTTTTTTTAGATTCCTGTACGGGGACATTCTACTGACAACTTGAATTTTCCACAATTCCAGGAACACTGGAATTAATTTATAGTCTCTGTCTTGAACATAGAAGGGAAAAAAAACCTGGACACCTTATAATTGTAGCAAACTGAAAATCCTCAGGATGAGAGAAAAGCCTTAATCTGGAGGAATTTGGGCTGGGTCTCAGTTCCACAGGGAGCTGATTTTGCTAGGCACAATAAATGAGGCATAATCTCATGAAATTCTTAATCTCCTCATTCAATCTAATCTGTCATGTCCAATCACTGTGATCTCTGTCTGCAAAGGACTGGATAAGCAAATGGTTTCTTCCAATTAATGTTCTGATTATTTTTGTACTTCAACATTTTTCTTTTGTTTGTGTCACAGAGTGAGCCCAGTATTTTTACCAAATACCAGACAAAACCACAGTTATTTGATGAAGAAACAAAAGAAAAAGGTTCTCTTAATTTTGGTGCAGGAAGAGTGAAAAGTGTCTTGGAAAATTTTGAAGTGAATAAGAACAAAATTAAGGACAAATATGACCGGTATGTAGACATCCGTTGGAAATTCTTTCCATGCTGGTGGTTATCACTCCCTGCAGCTCCTTCTTCCCCTCTTACAAATCATACATGACATAGCTGCATATTTCTCCAAGAAAAGTATTTTCAGGTTTTAAATAATTTCTAATTGGAAAGAGTTGCAAGGTAAGAGAATAGGGTTTATTTGCAATTTATGTAACACGTTCAGCCATAAGCCCTACGGAACAGCAGAACTCTAACCTGAATTTACCTTTGTCCTTCTTTATCTAATCTGCATTGTTTCTTTTTTCTGTATTGATTCTCTGTGAAAATCCTTATTTCTCAAAGTCTTATAGGCTATGTGGAGACTGATAAAAGGGACTCTGAGGATGGCCTTCACATTTGTACCAGATTGCCAAACACACTTGTGTGCAGATTGCATCTTTATGAACCTGCACATATCTCTAGAATTGTATTTCCATACAAGGTTTTTATGTATTGTTCTTTTGGTAACAGACAAGTGCTATTTGCTAATGTAACTTTCATCTGCTCTTTGTCAGATGTCAAGAATTGCACGTACCTGTAGGTCCTGAAGGACTTTAAGAAACAAGCCAGCGATTTGAAGCTCAAAAATGAAATATGGCAAACTCCCCAGTGCACCTATAAATAATTCTTAGCACTGTACATTTTGTGATGTAACATCCAAAGTGAAGTGTGTTTTTATTAAAAGCCTTTGATCAAATCTGGCTATATATCTCTCTTGCCTTTTCAATGGGCACTACATTTCTGATAAGGCAAAATTTTATTCTCTATTGCCTATTAGAGGAAGATTTTTGTAATGAAATGAGAAAGTAGTTTTAAATGTTTAGGCATCACTCATAATTATTCTTTATTTTTTCTTTAAATGGATTATGCTTCTTCCTACACTCCAGACTTGCTCCCAGATTAGAAGCCTGTTTTTAGAAATAACTATATTATCTTTGCAAAGATAAGTGTATAATTTATCAATTTGTATCCCCCACAAGTTTGACTAAGAAAATTAGTATCTTCCTTTACATAAGGCTAGAGAGATTTCAGAAGCACTGCCTAATTCTCATAACTAGATTCTACCTGGCCTCTGCATATTTTTGGCTGTTGTAATTTAGATCACTCAGATGATTGACTTAAAACGACCCAAATCTTCAGAGAGGAAAAGGTTATCACTTTGCTTAGCAACCATCCGTGCATTTTGGTGCGGCAGGTTAATCATGAATATAGCCTGGTTCCTGATATGCTGGCTCAACTTAAAAGGACAGATAACAGAAACCACAGGCATAATCTCAAGAGGAAAGGATTTGCAGTATTTGTTCTTCCTGGCCTGGGCTTTGTTGATGCTGAAGCTTTTCCCATGTTTTTCCCACAGTTATTTTAGTCCAAAGACAATACCCGTGTATCGCAGCAACTGGCACGTCACCGCACAGGCTTGGTCCTTCCGGAGCAGATAACATGGTGATCACACCCCAGCAGCTAATGGACAGTTGTGCAAATGCCAACTGAAAATTTGAGACAGAGGCCAAAAATTTGAGAGTAAAACCCCCATAACTTCATGTATATGACATACATGGACATATGTGTATATGTATTTTTTCCTTATTTTACATTGCAGAGTCCATGTTTTCCTAAAAGAACTGAGGTGATTTCAAAGGGTTATGCCTCCTGAAGTAATCATGTTTCCGTGCTTACATTACATACTACACTATGCCTTGCAGTGTTTCCTGTCTCATATTTACAGTGATCTTTTCAATTTTTGTACACTTCAGTAACTTACATTTCTGGTTCATACTTGTTGGTTTTTTTCCATTTTAGTGAAGTCCTAAGCTCCTTTATTTCCAGCATCAAAGACAGACTTCAAGAGGTAAGTTACTTCAAATTCAGAATGTAAAATAGTGAAGAGTTAGAAATACTACAGACCATTCAGTGTTCGTGTTCTCTCCTTTACTAGGCTGATATCGAAAATATTGCATTGTGTGTCTTAAGCACTCAAATACTTTAAACCAACAATTGTAAGGTTTTTTGCCTATACCATTGCTTTTGTAGCCTTAGGGTCAAGGTCTTTAGGGACTTGCCTCAGAGCCAGTGGTGGAATTTCTCTGCATCTTTGGAGCAAAATAAGCTGCAGTGGCAGTCTGGAAATATCAGTTCTTTTTCCCTTCTGCCTGAAGAAAGCAGTCTACTCTCAGGATTAGTCATTGTGGTCTGAAGGTGAAGGTCTCACCCCCAACACTTCTATAATTAATTTTATTAGTTATTATTAATCCTATTTTACAGATCAGTATCTCTTTTCTGAAATCTGTTCAGATTTCATGAGCCTTTTGAGCCATCCCAGATCTTCTTTGGGTTTGCAACCAACAGATGGACAAATTGTTTCAAGTGACAGATAAACAACCATTTTCATTCCATGAGTTGCTATCATTGTTCTGTGGCATCTGAGGCTGTGATTTTGCAAACAAAGAAAAGGCAATGTTTTAATTTTCCTATTTACCTTTGTTTTTGCAGCTGCAAGTGTGCTTCGAGAAGTTTGAAGAAACGTTTGATTCCAAACTCAAATCCAGTTTGGTTTGCCTAGAAACCCTTTCCAAGACATGTAAGTCCTTCCTGTGTTCCTGTTAACAGCAGAGGGCACAGTCAAACTGCCAAATGTCAGCGTGCTGTCTGCAGGCTGGGATGAACCGGGCAAGTCATGCCGTTCACAGCTGCTCTCCCTAAGGGAGGAGAGAAAATAAGACTTATCCATGGTATGGACTTGTCAGGTTTTCCATTCCTACTCTGTCATTTTTTCCCTTTCCCCGCTCTCTTGTACTTAGGTGTTGCATGGTTAGACACTGTGCTCGAATAGATAAACACACCTCTGTTTTTGTGTTTTACCTGGAGTACGGTCATTTTTAAACTATCTGGAGTTCTAATGGAATACACGGTAAAAATAACTTAGATATTTATATCCTAAGTATCCAGTTTCAGTTTTTAGGGCTTTCTCAGATTTTCATATGTTAGTTTGAAGTCTTCCATTGCTCCTCTGTGCTTGAAGTGATTAAGTTTTGGATGTAAACAAAACTAGTACTGCTCATTTCTTGAATGAGAAGCACATAGTGAAGCACACTATTGCCATGATAAAAGGGTGACCTCCAGAAAAGCTAATAATGTAAAATACTTTTGAACAACTTCGTCTCTGAAGTGGCTAATCACAGAAATCTTTACTGAGGGAGAATGCTTCAAGAAATTGTTTCTAATTTAGCTTAGATCTGAGCCTTTGAGAGTACATTAATTTTTAATGCCGGTGTGATGCTTTATCAACACCCTGTCAGAACTGCTCAGAGCTTGCTCTGCTCTGTGCAAGAACAAGAGGCCATTTTCAATATACACAAGAAACATGAAGTGAGTAATATCTTGTGAGATGAAGGCAGCAGACCTTCACAAAAGCACAATAGTATACACTGTGTGGCAAAATGTGGCTTCCACAAAGCACACTTTGACAGATGCCTTTTAAATCAACAGAGCCCTCTCAGGCAAAAAGAGTGGAGTCTGATGCATTATGCTGGAGGCCATGATAGGCTGTACATTTGAAATACCAATCTTCTTGTACTAAGAACACTCCTTTGCTGTGGTTGGCAAGTGCTTTTGGTGGGACCCTAACGCAAACAAGAATCTGTCTGCTTTGGCCAGCACAGCAAGTTCCCTATTATACATTTTCCCAACTCCTAATTACTTCAATGCCTCAACTTGTCCACTCTGCAGCAGGACTTTGCCTAATTTTGCATACCTCATGTACAGAAATTGTTGTCATGGCACTGAAAATCAAATCTATTGTTCATGACTCCCCCTCTTCATTCCATACCATTTACTCAGCTGTCCTGTTTCCTCTCCATATCCATTTAAAATGAATGTGCCTTGAATGAAATGAGAAACCTCCCAGAGGTGCAGGCTGCTAGATTTTCAAAGCAATTGAAAAGAAAAATTGGCACTTTCTGTAATGCATCATGCTGCAGAATGTTGAATATATAATGAAAATCATCACATGCTGCACAATGTTGTTCTTTTTATATTTCTGGGAGGTTCATCTGTCACTGGTTAATTGCAGATAAACACTGTCATTTGACTGATATCACAGTGATGGATAATTAAGTTCTCACTAAATACATATCTACATTAGTGCCTTGAAAAGAGGCAATTTCCTTGAAAAACTGGTATAAAATTCCAAAACTCAGGTGATAAAGAGCTAAATTCAGAGCTATTAAAATTCTGAATGCCAGTGAGTGATGATACAGTACCTTGGGATGTGGGTGACATGGCAGAGACATGTTAGATCATTGCCAGTGGAGGATTTCAGAGACAGGAGAGGAATGCAGAAGATGAAGAGAACTAGTGCACCAGGACATTTCAACAGCTCTGAAAAGCAAAGGAAGGTGGAACTTGAAATCAAGTCTGTCTTCATTAAAAGCTTATAAGGAGTATCGCATACTGCATTTTTAGCAAGCACATTTGGTATAGTCTGCATAGCCACCAGGCAAGAACAAAACAGAAAATATTTTTCAAAATGTATTTCCAAAGCATTTCCAAATGCTGTTGGGCTGGCATGGTCTGTGCAGGAAGATTTTTTAAAATGTTCTCTTTTGAGTGTTTGTCCATATGTGCTTGCACACAGTGGATAGAGCTGTGTCTGGCACTGGAGAGGAGACAAGGTTTGGATGAGCAGCTTCCACAGAGGCACAGGTGCTGTGTGCCTTGCTCACATCTCGGTGTGCAGTGCACAGGGATGTAAAGAGGCAGACAGACCCTGTGGCCTCAATTCTTCCACCTATATACATACAGTTTCTCTGGCTGACTTTCCCACTCATTATTTGCTCTTTCCTTCTGGTTTCCACTCCTGTAGCTCGTTTCTTTTCATATTTTTCACGTTTTAATTTACATGCCCGCACTTCTATCAAAGCCTTCTATTTTTTTATACAAATGCCAGTTTTTATCACTCAGCCCTCTCTGTGCTGCTTTGCTGTTCTGGTATCTGGTAGTTCCAGCTGTGACAGCCCAGAACAGTCGAACCCTCCACAACACGTTGTCTGCAGTGCACATGAGCAGCATCCTCCCAGCCAGTGTGCCACAGAGAATCCTCTGACACACTGCCATCAAGGGTGACAAAGTAATGTGCATTTTGTCACTTATAGAGGTATGAGGTGATGCAGTTCTCTGACAAGATCCAGTGCCTGGTGAGCAATTTTCAAACATGACTTACTTCCAGACTCCCCAGGCCCAGCAGCTGCTGGCAAAGTTTCCAGGGGAAATGGCTGTGTTTAAAATGGTGGGATTTGAGCTTCTTTACCTTGAATGGTATGGTCCAGATTGGAACGCCCAGTTCAGACTCCCTTATGTCCTGTATGGATTGAAAAGTCAAAAGGGTTGAAACGGATGAAAAGAATGGTTTTTTCCATGTAGCTGCTAACTAGCCATGCAGTGACTGACAAAGCTGTAGAGGTGAGGGACTTAACCAGACTCCAAAACACCTCAGCATGGATGGTGAGAGGAAGTGTGGATGTTCCAGTAGATACTGAAACCCCTCATTGTCACAGTTCAGGGCTTGGAGCACTGCGTGCTGTAGCACAGGGTGAGATCGGGGCGGCTCATCCCACAGTCCCCCGATGCAGGTGCCATCTGATGTCTTGTGGAACAAGACCCAGGTTAAGCCAGCACAAACCTGCCAGCTGACTGCCTGGAGTACATCTGAGCAGGATGCAGCCATGACGGCCCAACTGTCTCACCCTCTGGCACAGCTCCATGGCTGCCCAGGGAGAACATGCAGCGCTCTGCTGAGCTGTCTTCCCTGCCCGTGTCTCACCAGGTTTATGGCACTTCCAATTCCCCTACTGAATCTGGGCGTGGGGGAGCCAACCTCCTTCCAAAGTGTTATTTAAAGCCTCTGTGCTGTTAGTGCCAATCTCAGGATGAGCTGCATAGATGATGATAGAGAGATACCAGAAGCAGTTGCTGTCTAATATTCCTAGGCTGGGAGGCTGGTGCTCCCTCCCTTGACTGCTCAGGCTGTAGTTTTCAGCTGCTGGGAGTGCAGTTGCACTTGGGTACAGGCTGATTTGCAGGGAACTCTCTGCAGCACAGGGTGGCAGCCCTACCCCGAGGTCCTTCAGCCTTTTATCTCATGTCAGATTTCATATTCCAAATGTTATTATTGTAAACAGTAGCATCCGAAGACAAGGGTACAGCAAATCATAACACGGCGATGTTTCAGATTGTAAAAAACTGCTGTGTTTAAATTACCTCAAGAGAGGCGCAAGTCTGTGCATAAGTCACCCATTAATGGAGTAAGGATTTTTTGTCTGTGATCAAGTTATTCAATAACTATCTGCTGCAGGCTTTATTTGAAGAAAACCTCTGAAGCAGCCCTTCTTGATCATATTCAAAGTCAAGAGACTTGACTTAACAGGGTCCTTGGTCTGATCTAATTCGGCCATCTCAAGGACTATTTTTTTTTTTAAGCCTTTATTAACACTCTTTTTTACTTTGTTTATTCGTGTTTGACAAGTCTGAACATTCCTCTGGGTATGGAAACAGGGAGGGAAGGAAAGTGCCCCTCCTCTGTACTGAGGGTTTTTTCTGCAGAATACTCCTACACGTAAAAACGAAACGCATTCAAAAGGCTGGCTGCTGGTTGCTTGCCGGCAGCATGCTGTGCTGAGTCAAACGTATGTGCAGATCACAAGCCCAGTGGACACAGGACTATTTTTAGACTGAGGATACTATGTTGAAGAAGAATAGACAGACTAGGGAAACCAGAAAGTTTTAAAAATAATTCTGAGCTAAAATTAAGCATGTGGGGAAGGGCAGCAAGATAAGGTAAGCTTGCAGATGCTGCCGTTCCTGTATCTTCGCTATGTAGACATGGAAGGTGATAAACCGACATGAAAGGAGTTTCTTCCTTTAGCCACTGCTGCTTTCCTTCTCTTTGTAGGTTGGCAGGCTCCCCAGAAACCTGCTCTCAGATTGCAGGTAGCCCTTGTGTCTAACCAGGGAGACGAAAAGCCTAAAAGGCCCACTCAAATATTCACTCCCCCGTTACAAACCCATTCTGCAAGTCATAGATTTCCAGGTTTCTAAAACAGTCTAAATCTGTCAGAGCAAAACACTAAAAGATTAAAAACAACAACCAAATTGTCTGCAACAGCATATTGTTTGAAATATGTGCAGATAATCCTCTGAAATCAGCCAAGCTCCTACAGAGAAGAAGGCAAAGCCATGTGGTGATGTGTATCCTGAAATAATGGAGAAATTCCCCTTGAACTCAAGTGTGGGAGGTGGTTTTAATTCAATGTGTGTGAGGAAGATGCATGGATGAGGCAACTGCAGGGCTCCTTCTCCCAAAAGACAGCTGTGTGCACTGTGTGCCCAAGCAGGGCTCCTTCAGAGCAGGCAAAGTTAAAAACACAGCAGGGCACAGGGGATTCCTGGTGCCAGGAGGTGCCATTCCCTGTGTCCGTCCCTGAGCGGCACCTCCAGCCCTGTGCAGCTCCACACCTCTGCTTTGCGTGGCTGAATGAGACAAACACTTTCAATCTCCTTTCATAAGAGGAGATTACCATGTAAGCACTTAATTAACTTGTAGCTTGTCTCTGCCCATGTTGCAGTTCAGTCTCTTTCCGTCCTTGCACATAGACAAGCTGGGAAGGTGTGTGGGCTTCCAGACATCCTGTGTGCACAGCAGTTCTGTCAGCCAGAGCTAGTGCACTGCCGCACACCACACTGCTCTGTCTCACCTGTAGCCTCTGGTGCTGACATTTGCATCCTTGTATCACTTGCTAATTAGCTGAATGCCCTTTGGCTTTTGCACACAGGTGACTACAGCAGATTTTAAGCATGTTTGGCTCATGAGAAGGCCTTGATGAGCACCTTCCAGAGCTGCCTTAACCCCTCATGCCATTCTGCTCAAGAGCTGATGTGTTCTCTTTAGTTATTTTTATTTTTAAGGCTTATTTTTAAAGTTTCCTTCCTTATTTTTTCCTCTTTTTTTTATACTGCTTGACAACTTCCATTGAAAATCTTTGTCTGAATCCACAGAAAGGCTACTGTGTTGTCTTTGTCAAAGAAGTCACCTGCCTTGTCTTAGTGCATTAAATCACAATCCACCTTTTATAAAATCTTGTTCCATCTTATTCCATTTCCCTCCATATCTTCGAGTACTTTCTCCTCAAAGTCTGTTCTAAAACCTTGCACCATATGAGATTTAAGTAATTTAAATTACTAAGCTCATAATTGCTCAGATTTTTTCCTTTCTTCCTTCCCAAAATTTTAAAACATCCCTGTTTTTTCACGGAAGCAAAGCCTGTACAGTCACTTTCTGCCTGCATCTCTCTAATAGTTTTTAGCTCTTTAACCAATTCCATCTACAGTTTGACAGAAGGGCACAGCTCACTGAGATAATTAAGTCTCTGAAAGCTTAATGAAAATAGCTGAGCAGGAGGAGAAGGGATCCCCAGTGCCCTGCAGCTCTGCAGCCTGTGAACACAGCACTGTGGGGCAAGAGGTGCTCACTGAGGAGCTGAGATAAACACTGGTGAGCAAGAACAGCTTCAGACGGGCTCTCAGCTCCTCTGACACCAATGTCAAACAAACACCTTGGATCTGCAGCAAAAGAAGATTCATTAATTGCAGAGCTCGTGTAGCCACTTGTTGAAATGTAGGCTTTATTCTTCTTTTGCTCAGGTATGCAGTGCTGCTCCAGCACTCCGGGGTTTCAGTTATCCTGGCCCATTGGTTTGGCAGTGCTTTACCTTAGCAAGAGTGCTTTGGATCCTGTTTTGTGCCGACCAGCCAACATTCCACACCATCTGTACACACCTTCCTTCACAGGAAAGACCAGACATGTTTAGCTCTTTCTCTCCACTCTTTCTCAGCTCTTTCTCTCTGTCCTAATTTACAATTTTAAAGGAGATTTCCACAAGATTGCTAAAGATTTTTCATCTCCACACATGCTGAAAACTGTGTTCCCATCCTGTAGCGTATTAGGCACAGCAGTGATTCCTATAAGAGTAATTGAAGCTGTATGGGGGGAGTTATATTCTTATCCACTCATATAACACAAATCCCTGGGGTTCTATCAGTTTTTCATCAAGACTGACTGAAGCCAAGAGCAACTTGCTCCAATTTAAAACCTTCCCAGGGAGCCTGTGCCTCCACAGGACACTGCCAGGACCCCCACTACCAAGTGCTGGGCACAGCTGCCTAGTTCAGGTGGTTTCTGACCCCATCTCTTCCCATGACCAGCAAACGGAAATTCCAAATCTTTTCAGACTCCTTCATCATTTCCCTCTATTCCTTCCAGCAGTTTTCCTTCCGTTTTCAGCCTCCTGTGCATTTTCAACACAGTTTCTCTGGTTGCACTTCTTAGCCATTAACCTCTTACACCTCCATCCTGTCCAAGCCCCATTTACCATCACCTGGTTGCATGAGAGTGTTGGTTATGTGGGTGTGGATCAGCTATCCTACAGTCCCCCTTCCTTGGCCATGCCTGTTGTGCACCTGGCAGGCAACAAAGCCTCAGCCTTCCCTGCGTTCTGCCTACCAAACTCTGCAGCTTTGCACGGCCTCTCCTCTCCAACTGCCACATTAACAGAGGGCAGTAAATGAGGTTTGGCCTATGTGCAGCATCTTATAAATTTCAAGTGCCTTGCATTAAACATCCACCCTATTGTTCATTGCTCAGGGTTTGGGCAGATCACAGCAGGAGAATCATGTCGTGATTCATGCCAAGCCATGCAGGAAGTAGCAATAGTATTGATAGTACTTTATTCACATTTACAAATGAAAGACCAAATGTGTTTTTTATTGATCTCCCCATTTAGTGGAAGATGCTCTTCAAAGTCACTGCAGCTTGGTGCTGAAAGCTCTGACAGATAAAAGCCAAATGGAGCAGGCACTGCTGGAGATGGAGAGGAGACTTGCAGCCGTAAGTGAAGAAATTAATCTTTTATTCTGAATCCTCATTCTGAATTTCTCCCGCTTCTTCAAAATACTAACTGAATATTAAATTGCCTTCAAATGGTGGATTATAAAGCAGTCTGCTCCTGTTATAATGAAAGGGGAAAAATATTAAAATGCTAATTCTAGGCCAGATACTGACAGAGGCTTACCCAAGCACTAGCTAACAGTGCTGTAAGCTCTGATGAAGCCCTGGTCAGTAAGAGAAGAAGCCAACAGTCGTGGCAGGCCGTGATGGAGCACTCACTGCTTCCTCACCTGACACATGCCTTCACTGGAGGAGGTGGTGCAGTGCACGCCTGTGAGGGGAGAGCACCTCGCAGAAGTGCAGCACCTTGTCCCTTCAGCCAGATGTTTCCCAGGGAGAGGAAAAAAGACGTGGAAAGAAAACAAGTGGGTTTGAGAGACACAAGAATGAACTGTCAGATACCTCCTGAACAGGTCTGGTTTCTCCAAAGGCCCTGTTGCAGGAATTGCTTTTGGCAAGGATGTGTCACACCAGCATGTGGAAGGCAGAGGGCACACAGTGGGTTAGGGGGATGCTCCAGTCCCAAACCTCTCACCTTTGTGGGACAGTTTGAGGATATCTATTACAAAGGAAGATACAAATTGCTAATCTTTGGGTCAATACCAAACTGACACATGGTACCTAAAACTTTCTTGCTATTGTGCCTTTCTGTGTGTTTTTTACCGCTTCTGCTCTGCTTTCTGCTTCCCAGAAAGATGTGGAGATTTTGGATATGAAATCCAGCATCCAGCTGCTGAAGGAGGGTCTGGAGTCACTGCCAGCCCAGCTGAATGATCAGTTCCTGAAAGTGTGTAAAGAACGTGGCTTCCTGAAGCTATGTAACACCTCAGCTGAGCAGCACACGCTTGTGTCTAGAGCCAGTCTGCCCCCTCCCATGATAGATAAGTCTTTCCAGACCTCCCCTGGGCTGTGCCAGCACTGTGTCCTGAGTGAGGAGCACCTGCACAGGCCATGGTGCCCAGGCAAGGGAGTCTGCAGCTGCTCAGGCTGTTCTCATTTCTCTCGTGTGACAGTGGGGCAGCAACAGGGAGACTCCTCTGGAAGGGAACAGGTCACTGGACATGGCACATCTAAGGGTGACCTAAACCCAGCCTCAGGAGACAAAGCCAGCTCCATTGCTACAGCAGCATGTGGCAGAGCAAACACCTTTTTGCAGGAGGTGAAATACAGCTTGGAGACACAGAGCTGTGCTGCCCATCCTTGCATGTGCTGCGCTGGCAGACACTTTCTGGGGAGTAGTCAGAAGAAAAACTGTCCTGTACCACTGGAAGTGCCTCAACCAACCCCACTGAGGAAGGCATTCAGGAGAGGCACTCGAGGGTTTGAACCCCCGACACCGTCACAGCAGCAGCAGCCTCAAGTTTGCCACCATTCTGCACAGAAAGCTACACCTGGGCAAAGACACAGCAACTGGTCCACAGACCACAAGGTGGAGAAGGCAGCTGTAGGGAACAAAACAAAACAGAGTCCAGGAAGGATGTCCTGGAAAAAAGCAATAGGAAGAAAGAAAACATACTCCACTAAGAGGAAAGGCGAACACTCTGGATGTGCTGACAGTGGGATGAAGCAGAGGAAGGCAAATGGGATTATCAGCTTGGAAGGCTCCAGAAAAAATTGCCTTCACAGATACTTGGTTGATCTCAATTCAGAAAACTCTGACATGGTTTTTGCAGCTCCCCATCAGCAGATCCTCAGCAGTGCTCAGCTGGGTCTTACAAAGAATTTCCCACCAGTGCCACACTCTGATAAAAGCCTGCAACAACTTACAAGCAGAAGAAAGAGAAGTCTTGAAACTAAAAAAATAATGAATGTTTCCAGTGTAAAAAGGTATCTCTTGGATTCCTCTCCTGAGGAGGATGTACTTTCCCTGTGCAGCACAACAGGTGTAAAGCAAATGAGCTGCTTCAGCCTCCAAAGCCCCTCAAGCTCCAAGAAACCACATCCTGTCAATCTGCTGGCTCAGCAGAACACAGCCTGTTGCTCTTTACTGTTTGATTGTGATTCTTCTGATTGAAGGGGTTTGTTTCATGCTCAGAGCCCTTAGTGCAGGATGACCATTTCAGTTGCAGTTTATTCCTCTATTACCTGCTTAGTCAGAGGCAAGACTCAGGCCTGGATGCTTGAAAGTGCTATTGCCCAGTTTGAGATAGTGTAAGGGACTACATGGGGTCTAAGCAGGGCTCTCCCCTGCCTTGGAAAGCTGAGGGCATCTGCATTGCTTTAGTTCCTCACTCCCAGCAGAGATGCCAGGGGCTTGAATTACTGTAGTATTTATACAGCAGTGAAGTACCTGACATTCCCAGAGGGGAGAGGGCTGGCAGAGCAGACAGCTCAGTCAGATTTGGCACTGAGATCTACTGGAAACTCCTCAGCTAGATCAATATAATGCTATCTCCGTGGCCAGAGGCTTCACTTTGTTTCTCACTCGTAGTATCTCTGTCGGTTTGTTCTGTAAAAGTTCAAGTGTTTAGTAGAGTAGTGTTGTTCTGGTTGATTTCAATCAGGTTCAGATTTGTCTCAGGAGTTGTTTGTGAACTTTGGGCAGGGACAGGTTTAACTGAGGAAAACCAAACCCCAGCGTCTCAGATTCGTCCACTATTGTATCTCTTCTCCTTACAGGCGGAAAATCCTGGTTTCAGAGATTCCAGGAAGTTATTTTGTTTCTACTTTATTTGTCTTTTGTATCTCTTGGCTGATTAAAGAATTCTCCAACATACCCTTTTCAAGGGCAGCAGTTCTCAGAGACCAAAGATACGACAGGCAGATCCAGCAGATGAGATGTCAAACAGTCCCAATTCCCACAGAGCAACTCTTTTCAGAATACCCAGCTGTGACTGTGGGCAGCTCCCACTGCTTCGGGCATTTGTGTCACGTTTGATTTTTGATCTGAAATGTTACCAGCAAAAGAAACATTTTGGTGTTGACAAAACCATATTGCTACGAACTCGAGTTATCCAGCCTTGTCATCCTGAGGGAAATGGCTGGGACCCTTTTTTCTGTCTTTAATAAACTCATCTTTGCCAAAGCCCAGTGTCTGCATGTTGGTTTTTTGGGAGAGGCAGAGTCCTGTTCCAGCAGGAGAACAGGCAGCTGCTCTTTAGTTGTTTAACTCCCCTGGATTGCAGAATGGGGAGGATTCCTTTTTTAGCTCCTCTCTGGTGTTTAAAGACGGAAACTTTCACCCTTCCAGCTTAACATCGGTTCAGTGATGTTAATTAGTAAGGAGAAGAGGGGTAGTCAGATGTGGGGAGACCCCAGAGCCTTGGGACCCCCCTGTCAGCAAAGGGGCTTGGTGATGGCTGCCAGCAGCAGTGGCTGTTCGTTTCACACTGCCCTTGTGTACTCGCCTCCCCAGCAGCCCCAGAACGGCCTTCGCTGGGCAAAACCTGTTCGGTGGGCTTGCCACCCCGTGGGAAGTTTTGGGATTGGCGAGGACGGGTGCAGGTCTCTGTGCAGCCCCTGGTCTGGATGCAGGGAGCTCGGCAGCACATGGCTGAGCTTGGAGGGACCTCTGGAGGTGTCTGCTGCAAGCCCCTGTGCAGAGGCAGAGCAGGGACTGGCTCCTTGGCACCCCGAGATGGAGCATCAGTGCCGTGGGGTGCAACGCAGGGCTGCCGTGGGGACTTTTGCAGCTCCTTGCCACACGCACGCACTGGAACACGGCGCAAAACAAAATCCCTGGAGATGGAGGCGTAACAGCAAGAGCAGCCAGCAATGCCTCCCCCTGCATAGGACAACTCCCCTGGTGAATGGGATGAAGCCCTGGGCTGCCACCCTGGCCCTCACAGTTCCCCTGCCTTTTCCCACTTAGGGTCTCCTCCGGGTTTTAGCTGCCCTAACAAGAGCATTTGTCCCAGTATGGCTGTGACGATGGCAGCTCCACTCCCAGCCTTGCTGGACAAAAATGGAAGCGTGCATGCTGCATGGCAGCAGATTTCCCAGACACTCTGCTTGCACCCTGGTGGAGCTGGTCCTGCCTCCCAGCCTATACGCCAGGCTCAGTGTCACTGGCTCCTTGCTGGATCAGTCATATCCCAGGTATATGTGGTTTCTTCTGGCCTCTGACTCCATGGAGCTGCCAGTACCGGTGTTTGTAGGGGTCTTGTCCCACCCTTCAACCAGGGAAGGTGCCAGGGTGGTTCCTCCTGCAGCACAGCCAAGAAGAACTGTGAAGGGCACGGGGCAGAACCATAAAACACACACAGTGGTCAGAAAAAAGAGGAAAGTTTGGCTCCAGTCTGTCTGAGGGCATTTAATTGGGGCAATTTTCTCTGAAACTCTGCAACTGGAGTTTTGGAGCTTTCTTGGGGGAGAACCCAGCAGAGGGGGGGGACAGTGATCAAAAGCCTCTTACACCCATGGGCACAGGGGTTGAGGGAACTGGTTGCATCCTTCACCCAGCATCCCTGGCCATGCATGCAGCAGGCAGGTGGCTGCTGCAGCAGCACAGAGCAGGGGGCTCAGCTTTTCATCTGCCAGTGAGTCACTTGGCAGAGGAGGAAACCTCTGACAGCACCGAGGATGTGGAGGTGGCTGCTGTGCCCTGCCTTGTGCTAAAGGTGCTCCAATGACTGTGGTATATCGGGCACAGCCAGCTCCCTTCCCACAGTCCCACTGCACACCTGGCACTTCGGCTGCACCTTCCTCAGGATGAGACCATCCAGCTGCTGTGGTGCCCAGTGCTGGCAGTGCCTAGTGCAGTGCAGGATCACCTGCACTCTCCCCCTGTGCGGCCTCCCAAGCACTAATCCCCAGACTAGCTGCCTGTCCTGCCTGCTTTCTGGGGCCCAGTGTGCTGGCATTGCCCGAATTCCTAGACCCTGCGCTCAACCGGCTGCCGCAGCCTCCTGACCCCACAGAGAAGTGGATCGGGGATCAGAAATGCCTCATGCTCTGGTGGTGAGCACAGTGCCCCGGAGAGGTGGCAGGGAGCAGGAGTGGGGCACTGTGTGCTACTGCCAGCACGCAGGTGTTGTCTTGGGGACCTGAGGTGCCACATGTCCCTGCTGGCCTGGCTAGAGAAAAGCGATGGTGATGACAGGACTTTGCCAAGGCTTCGGCGGCTCAAGCACTGCTGGGGTGCAGACAGGGAACTGGAGTGCAGGCAGGAGTCCTGAGCTGGTGTGACTTTTTGGCGCCATGGCCGTACCATTGCCAGCTCAAGCCCTGGTAGGGTAGGCAGTTTTCCAGCCGGACAATTAAGCAGATTAACTAATTACTTGAACCTTGGCAGAGTCCCACAGCCCAGTGGCTGCCAGGGCGCTGCATACCCGTGCTGGGCGGTTGGGAGACAAGTGTGGGGCAGGTTTGAGGCAGGTGTGGAGTAGGGCCCCCCCAGACCTTCCTCAGGACCCTGCTAGTGGGTCCGACTGCCCCCTGCCCCCGCCTACCCCTGGCGGCCGCGGGACGAGCCTCGGCCACAGTGCGCTGCCACCGCGCTGCTCGCTCCGGGCAACCCTGCCCGCCCCGCGGGCAGCATCCCCCCTCCGCCGCCCCGCCGTGTCCTGGCCCCCGGGAACCTGCCTTGGTGCCCCTCCGGAATCCACATCCCGGAGGATCTGCGCCACGGGGAATCTCATCCCCGGGAGTTCACCCCAGCTAAGCCCCACGGACCCGCCCGCCCCTGTGCCCGGCTCTGCGGATCCCGTCTCGGCGGCGACCTCGGCCTCGGCCGTGCCCCGCGCCCCCCCTCCCGGTGCGGGCGGGCTCCCGCGCGGGTGCCCGCGGCTCGGGGCGG
>VWPU01007813.1:2259-16542 GCA_013398955.1 Callaeas wilsoni | reverse complement strand
TTATCTCACTCATGAAGCATTTGGTTTGGGGTTTTTTCCCTCTCCATTGCCCAGCTGTGGCAGGGGAGGATGAGCGAGCAACAATCGTGGGTGCTTGGCATTGAGCCAGTATCAAACCACAATAGACCATTTCTATCCATAATGCATAGGTGAGATATACTGCTTCATTTCTTTTTACAGATCATAAAGCACATTGGTAGCAGCGCTCTCATGTCTGCCAGAGCCCTGTCCTGGCCGGTAAAACTCTCCCAAATGGAAGTTCCTTCCTAGAAATGACAAGTGTTTTAAAGTGAAGTTACTTGCAGTGTAATATGATCAAATCTTTCCTGCCCTTTCCAAAGGAAGAGCCCACTAAGGCCTGTGTACACCTCTCTTCCCAACAAGTCACAGGCATTTGAAATGGGACTATAGACAGAAACATTATTTGAAGGTTCTTTTCTAGTAAGTATAATTTAAATATATTTCCTTCTTCTTGTCCTACAGTGGTATTTCAGATATGTCACTATCCTGATGTTGGCAAACTGACTGATAATGACAAGAAGTAAATGAGAGTGGAGCCTCTGCCACCAGAAGGTTTTGATTCCAGATGGAATGCTAATGTGTCCTCATAAAAACCCCAGCTATTCCTCTTTGCATAGAACTTATTTTCTCAGTGTTCTTGTGCTGCACTGCAGTCTAGAATGCTATCCTTGAGTCACTCTGAGCATACAAAATGTTACATATTTTGTTACATATTTTTGTACATATCCACATAATGGGTAAATGTGTTCTAAATTGATCAAAATCATAGAACGTGTTCCAAATATTGCCTGAAAAAGATTGAAATAAACCCAGTTTAAAGCTTCACTGACTAGTTTAGGACAAAAACTTTGTAAGAACATTGGGAAGCATTGCTGCAGTCACTTTTACAGTATGCATTCATCCTCCTCTGATTACATGAGAGCTTATTGTCTCCCATTTACATTGAGAATAGAGTTAAGAATCTTGATTGTGGACTGTGTCAGCCCCTTGTCCTTGCAAGATGTACTGCCTTTAAAATAGTGTTCATTGAGAAAAATCCCAAGAATCCTATACAAATGAAGAACGTTACAGTTGCTCCCTTCCAAATGTTCTGGAGCTTGGGATAACCTACACAGTTTGCCTACTGGGTACAGCACCAAGAGTAAAAGAGAAAGATTTCAAGCACATTATAGGACATGAACTAGATAGATAATCTAAAAGTCTAGAAGTACTATAAAAGAAAAAAACCAACCAAACAAAAACCCAAAACACTTGACTAGCCTGTATCCCTCTGGGGAGGATTTTCCAAGAAGAGTTAATTTCTCTGCATAGAGAGAGAGCCCAACTCCTCATCATGCCCAAGAAATTCTTCTCCCTCAGTTTTCCCTCTACTTCTGCAATCTAGTTGTGCTAAAGGACACCTACAAGAGTCAAGTGTCAGCTTGAGACCAGCTAGCAGAAAAAACATTGAAATGGAAATGTGCAGTTTTGCAATTAAACTTAAGTCTCTCCTTTTGCGTTGTCTCCTTCATTTCTCTTTCTATAATTCTGCTTGTATTATTCTGACAAGGACTTCTATAAACTCCCACGATGCCAACCTGAAGCTGACAAGAATGGTGGCAAAAATACCTAAAGCACAAATTCTTTTGACAGACTAACAGGAGTCTGTTGTCTGCCAGAATCACCTTTCATTTTTCCTGTGTGCATTTCTTCTGCTTTGCCCTCTGCAGACACCTCAGCGACAGCCTGAGGGTGGTCTGGCATAATTCTGCAAAGACACAGAGAGGGAAAAGAAAATGCCAATTGTCAAGTCTATCCCATGACCTCCCACTACTGTATAAAGTGAAAAGAGAAATCATGGGAAAGTGGCCAGTTAGCTCCTCAAGTCTTGATAAGTTTAATTGATTTCCAAGTATTTTCATAGCTATGCTGAGAGATAAGTGTGTTTAGGAGACAATAAAGTGTTCACTGAAATAAATTAGGCTCTATACTGATTTCAGTGGACTGAAGGTTGACTCTGGTTTCCATCATGAGAGTTCTGTAATATGCATTTTTAAAGGATTGATACAAAACCCATCATTCCAATAGCATATAAAAAAGAGGCAACAAGGGACATTCTGAAGTTTCATGTTAGAAACACAAGATCAATAGAACATGAAAGCTCATGTATATGCTCTTATATAACAATGAAAGAAGATTTTTTTTTTTTGGCTGTTACTGATGATGTAATTTCTACTGTTACTGATCCAAGTGCTTTATGTTGTTCTTCTGAAGAAAATGTTCACTGGCATCACTAACCCTGATCATTCAGTTATATTGCCAATTAAGTCCAAGCAGTAATGCTCAAAGGTACTACAGATCAGCACACACTGAAAAAGGGTAACTATCCAAAGATTAACCACTGACTTTGATAGAAACTAAATTAAACTGCAGCATTTAGCTAACATATCCCTTTGAATTTTTGTCATTCTGAGTGGGTTTTATTTTAAAACAGAGACTGTCCTCTTCAGAACTGGAAAACTGACATTCTGCATCTATGTCCACACCGTTTGACATTCCTATCATGGCAACTTACCTTCACTGCCATTTGTCACAGATGCTGATGTGGATATGTCAGCTGTCTATGCAGATATGTCATAGAGAAAAAATCGACTGAAATGAAAGTAGATGTCAATAAAGAAACAATGATGTTTCTGTGAGCATTATGTTAAATCAGTTGTTATCTCTGCTTACTCATCATCGGTAGCTGGAGCTTACATGGCAAGGAGTTGTAGTATGAAGCATGATGATCCACAGGTTTGAAAGGTCAAGTTTAATTTTCCAAACATTTGTAAGTTTATTTTCAACACTTCAAAGGCAAATCAAATTCACTTGAGCAAACTTGTCATATAAATAACTTGCCGTACTGAAGATACAAATTCAGAGCAAAATTGCGGAAATCATAGTCCCTAGTGAGTAAAAAGAGCTAGCATACCCTGGAAGTCAGAAGCAGCTGGCTTGAGTGGCCACAGCATTCTTAAATAGGAACTTTTCTAAGTAACCAAGAGCACGCACATATTTTCAGTGGGAATAATGCTAATGTGCCTAATGTTATTTGGCAGTTTAATATTTATTATTATATAACATTTGTGGAGGGAACCACATAAGGGAGGAAAGAGTGCAGTGGCTCAGATTCCATGCAACAGTTTTGGGACTGGCTTTCACTAAGTAACTGATCACTTTGAAAAGGAGAGGATCACTTTGAAAAGCACTCGGCTTTTGGGAAGTCTGAATGCAAATGGTGCCACCCACTCAGGATGATGCTCAGGGGCTCTGGGACACTTCCTTGTGGCTGCTGACTTTAGTATAGTCCATCAACATGATGGCAATTGTCATAAACTGGGAGTCCTCTTACATGGTGTAGTGGGTTCGGTGTGGGATGTGCTGCCAACAAGGAACGGGGTCTGTAGCCTAGCCAGTGACAGGTCTGCCCATTTTCCTAACCCAGGACTTACTGCCTTTTGGAGTTGATAGTTATGATACTTATGGTGACACACAGAGCTAAGAAACCAGGGTTAAATGACCTCAGAAAATACAGCTGACAAATCTTTCAGGAGATTAGGCACTAATTTTAAAAAGAACTTTTTTTTCTTAATTTAACTTACACTATAATATTGACTCATGCATTATCTTTTTCTTTCTTCTCAATTTTCCTTTTCTTATTCTTTTAATTTTCCTTCACCTTCATTCCTTCTTTTCCTGTGCAAGCCACCAGTCTAACTGGCAATAAAGAAAAGGGATGAATGGGGTGAGAGTTAGGAACACAGAAAAGAAAGGAGTACAGGATAAAAAATACAGGAAATAGTAAATTATGAAACGTGAAAGCAGCACATTTCAAAATCAACACTTTTCGATAAAAGGCACAGTAGAAACTATTGCAACTATTGCAAAGAAACATAAAATTTGCCTAATTTTACATCAACAGAGTGTGAAGAACAGAATAAAAAAAATGTTTCTTTTTCAAGTTCCTCATCGTGAGTACAAGGTTGCTGGAGAATGGACTCTGCCTTTTACTGAGGAAATTTTTTTCAGTATCCAAACTTTAACAAAAGAATCTGTATAAGAATGCTAGTGGATAGAACAAGATTTCTTACATTTGTGATTTGTCTGGCTAATGAAGGAGTATTTTCAGCACTGTCCCGTTTATTACCTTAGACAATCAGTTAATGCAGCTCATCTTCTCTTGTGTCAATTTTCATCAAGAACATGTTCAGGTTTGTCTTTAATCCGTATTTATGCCCAAACAGAACATATCCAGTTTTATCACATTTAGTTTGAAATAGCCCCATGAAATAGATGGGACACATATCTAACTTAAAGAAGCAATCTTTGTCTTGATTCTTATCTCTGGTTACTATAAACCACAGATAATTCTTGTAAGGTCAGTGTAGTGACATGAATAAAAATCCAGATAACAGAAGAAAGTGCTTGCTCCCCTTAAGCATTTGTGACTTTTTCTAAGCAAGGCTTTGATAATATAATCAGGAGCAGTGAGGAACTCTTAACAGATACGTTTTGTTCATAGTCAAATGACCTTTTAGGTCAGCTGTTCAATTACCATGACTTACTAAACAGTGGTATCTCTTCCATTTAGTGCCTGGTGTTGAGTGGTATGTTCCTGACAAGCAGAAGAAAATCCAATTATCTACTTTTCTTTCTTGCTTCTTCAGGAAACGTTAGCATTTTTAATAGAGCATGTGGCCACACAATACAGATGATGGTAGGGCACCTTTATGAGAATTACATTTTTGCAACCCTTTTTCATGAAGTTGTGAAAGACAGAACCAATTTGCTGCTGCAGCTATCTAAAGAAAACAACTTTTAATCTGTGCCTGGACAGATTCTGTGGGTTAATGTTGTGAAAAAGTTATAGAAAAGATGCTATTGCATTTCTTGTTCCAATCCTTTTGGACCAGTCAGTGCATCTTAGGAGGGCTGTGAATTGAATGGCACCAAAAAGGAGCTACCTGTCATAAAATAGTTGTTTCTCTGAAGAGGAAATTATTGCATGCCCTTCACAACTCTTCTGAAGCCCATGGTCAAAAATCCTTCCGAACCAGATAAATGGCCATATTCAAATTATAGGACACATTCAGCTCCTGAGAGCAAAGAGGCACGTGTGTCACCCTTTTCTCCACAACAGTCTACCTCAGACTGGTTTGGAGGTTAAACCAATGTTTTTCATAAAACCCCACCCAAAAATCGCAAACCTGCTTAGGGGCTGTCCACATTATCTTTATTTTTTGGCTTATATGTAACAACATTAGAGTGTACATGAGTTTTTTGACTTCTTTTTTGTTGGTTTTGCCATTGCTTCACAGTAGGAACAAACTTGGCATGTAGAAACTCGTTCAAAATCACCCATGTACCTCACCCAAACTTGCAAGCTTAGAAATACTTCTGAATCACTCATTTCTGATACAGTCTCAGTTTGCTTTTGTGGTTATTTCTGGAGTAAAGTTCAGGAGAATCTGGCTGGATTCTTGATATTTTAACAACCAATGTAGTTTTCCGTTCTTTATAAACCATAATAAATGTAGCTGGGAGGATTTTTGAGTCTCAACAACTTGATTTTCAGTGGCAGAATAAAGAGTGCCCTGGGAATATGTTTCATTGTCTTAAAATGCCATGGAAACCTTCTGACCTTTAAATGTAAACTTTCCAATTTGCAGGAAGAGGTTTAGCCAAAAGGTTCTCATTAACATTTGTGGCAGCTAAGAAGCTGAATGTTTTTCTGCTAAACTGGAATTTACCCCTATGCCACAGACTATGAAACTGAGTGAGGGAAGTCAGAGGTGCTGCTTATGCCAAGTGTCCTTTCAGAATTAATTTTGTGAAGTTCTCTTACAACAGGCATGGGCATATCCTGGACTCATTTTTTGTGGTCCTGATAGTTTAAAACATGATGGCATTCTGACTTGAGATATGCAAAGATATACTTAACACTTCTATGATGCTAGAATATCAAATGCCTTTTGTCCAATAAGCAAAGTGCCTTTTTATATGATACAGTACCCATTCTCTTGAAAGGCAAAGAACCTGTGGAAGTACACCTGCTGCTTTATCAGTAGCATTTTCTATACATTCAGATGCATTTTTTATGAACTTCTGACAAAATATTCAGACTCTGAGAAGACACTTATTTCATCTGATGATTCAGGTTCTACCTTCCTCTGAATTTTGCCAATTCCTTAGCAGTAGGTTTCTTAGTTAGCACTGTGGTATATAATTAATTCTTTTTATTTCACTGTCAACAGTAAGGCAGTTAACCTTTTCATGAACATTATGCTTTAGAGAACCATATCTTTTTAAGGTGACAGGGACTGCTGTGTTAGTCTGCATTGCAAGAAGTATTCCTGGAGAAGTTTAAGAACTGAGTGAATTCCCTTACTTCTCAAAGGCAGTATGAAAAGTCCCTCTGACTTTGTGGACCAAGACTTCATGTCGGTATGGTATTTTCATAGCACTGATGTGTGAAAACAAGTAAATTAGTTCCAGATTTGCTGCTATCACCTCATGAAGATAATCCACTGAAACAAGCTGAGAGCTAAAGGTCAGAAAACAACACTTGTGTTCAAAAGAACTTACAGAGGTGGAAAAGGGCTTGGGGGCAGTTTATGGCTATACAAGAGACTGGTAAAATGCAGATCATATTTTATTTTTATTTACAGGACCTATTGGGTTAGGGCTCATGTCCTCTCTAGGCTCTTTGGTAAACTTGGTGAGACTGAAAGAGAAGACAGCAAGGTACCTCACCTCTACTACTTCTAGTGCAAAAAAGGCTTGGTGAGGGCAAAGCCTGTGAACCCTGGCCACACCATGGTGTTACCTCTTGATTCCATTTATTTTCCTACACTTCCAGCTGGTGACAGAGAAATGAGCTCACAATTTCTTCTCTTAGTCCTGAACATGCTCAGCCCTCTGATAATCTCACCTGTTTGAAAGGGCATCTCTTCTGCCCAGTGGGCTCTCAGTCACCAAGAACAACTGTAGAAGCTGTTACGATTTCTCCCTTGGTTGTCTAAGTTCAACAAAAAGGGTTTCCTTGATGCTGCAAATATGTCTGTGTGCCTCAGTGCAGCCCCAGCTCTTTTTTGCTCCTGTCGTCTGGGCAAAGTCACTGCAGAGAAGAAAGGTGAGCCATGCAACCCATGAATCTTCTGTTGTTTAGTCTCTAGTGTGAATCAAACAGTGCCTGGAAAGATCTCAAGAGTTTATTAAAAGTGCTCAAAAGCCATCTAACTCTGTACTTGTCCTTCTTTGAATTTCTCAGTGATAAAGGGACCTCAGAATTGGGCAAAGCTAAAAGTAGTTGCTTGTGTCTCTAATTAACTATTCAGGTGTAAGTGTCCTTTTCCCCTCCTACCATTCCATGGCTCTACAAACAGTCTGACAGCCAAAAGATAGCCAAGTGTTCAAACTGCACTGAAAGTAAACATGCGATCCTACATTGTTGCTATTTAATAGCACTTAATTTGCTTTTCAAAAGGCAGGTGTCCAGCACCAAGTGAGATTTCCTGAGATACAGATGGCATCTGCATAGGGCTGGGCTGAAGACCAAGTGCCATTACTGAAGGCATCTCAAAAGACTCTAAATGCTTGTGCTTTGGCAACAGAACTGAATTCTAAGTGACATTTTTAAAGTACTAAAATCAAATCACCTGCAGCAGTAGCAGAATGAACTTCATTTCCAAAACCTGAAGTGTCTACGTTTATTAGCATTGAGCTGTTTCCATCAGTGTTTTCAATGAAAACTGAACTTTTGTTGCTTGCTACCATTACTGTCTGTAAGATGCTATGACAACAAGCTCTCTGTGTGTGTAAGTTTAGAAAAGAAGGCCACCTTTCTTCCCATTCTGATTTAACGGCTTTCACTGGCTCCATTTATTTTGAAACAAATTACAGCATAAGGCAATTTTGCCACTCGATAGCTTTTGGGTGCAATCTGTTTTTTGACTTAGTAAACAGATGAAGCTCTCAAACAGCCTGAATTCTTTAACTGAAAAAAAAAGGCTAAAGACAAATTTAAAAGGCAACAAGCTTCTTCATCTTTCATGATATTTTCCAAAAACAAAGTAGAAAATCACAAAATATATGGATGATATGCCAAGTTTTCAAAGAAAGGAGAAAACAGGAAAATCCTAATGAAACTATATCACTAAAGAGAGCCTATGGTAGTTACATTATTTTGTGACTGAAGTATTTGTGCTGTGATAGAGTGCAAGTACTTTTTGCTGAACAAGCTGAAAATGCTGCCACAGGAGAACAGGCTGACTTCAGCTTTATTCAATTGCTTTGCTTTCAAGCAGTTTCTGATATTTCAAAATAACTGACAGAATCAAGCCAAATTCACAAACTCAGTCATTCAAAAGGGTATAAATTATGACCTTTAAGATCAGAATGGATGTTTCTATCCATACTGTATTGTTGTAGTAGATGAAAATAATCGACTTCTACAGAGAGGAGGTAGTTTAAGGCTGCTGTGTGGGAAAGGTGACATGAATGCTCACGAAGAGCTCACCTGCAGGTTGTACCAAGTAATCTGATCAGTGGCTGTAACCAAGTCAACGATGACAGATTTGTTATTGCATCTAGGTGTTGGGGATTAAACGGTGCCAGAAATGGTGTGGTGGTATCGTAGGATTAATGTCAGACATCACATCCAGCTTGCAACTGGCAGAGTCATGGATATCATTATTGCAGCGGGTATGACTTGAATTAAGCTTGCCCAGAGAATACTAAGAATAATACAGTACCAAGAAGTACCTATGAAACTGTTTATGAAACTACATATCAGGGGAAAGGTAACCTTCAGGAAACGCTATGTTAAAGAGAAAAAAATTCCTGTGTGTCTTATCAAGAAGTATGATGTGGTACAAAGTGCCACCTCTAGAAATAAACTGTGTGATGCTGTGTGTGCCAGCAGGGATCCATGTCACACAGCAAGTAAAACAGACTTCCAGTGAGGAACTACAGAGTCATCTGACCATGTGGACAAAGTTGGCGCTAAAAAATATTACAAAGAAATATCAGGAAATGAGAGCTTGAAGCCAGGATGTAATAGGAAATGCTTACTTGTTTGGTAGAAAATGAGCTCTAAACAAGAGAAATAATTAGAAAGACACACAGACAGAAAAGTAAGCCAGGAGAGTAATAAGCCACTGAGAACTCTTTAAAGGCTGGATTTTCAGGAACAGAAGACCATTCTTTATGAAACAAAGCAAGGCAGTATTTTGAGACAGATAAAAGCCAAAACTTACTCTAAAAGAAAATCCAACAAGAGATTTTAAAGCTGGAGATACTGAAGTTTCCTATAACCACACTTAAAAAGATGAAAACTTGTCCCCATATTTGGCAAGGGAGTTTTCTGAATACCTTCACAGCACTGAATCCATCCTACAGCATCTCTCCCATCAGGATTTGAAGAAAATAGCTGATACTAGCTCGGAAGATAATCAGCTTCCTGAGCTGTAAACTAAATGAGGCATATGGAAATCACAAACACACATACTTTGTGCAGCCAAACCAAACATGACCCGATATCCAATGCCATGAATTTGCAGTTATTCTGGCATAGGTAATGCCAGTACCATGAAAGAACTGAGACTCGTCATTCTACATTGCGTCCAAAATTGTGGTTCTCATCCACCTGACGCATGTGCTGGGATGTGTTCAAGGACAAAACTGATCACCTTCTACTTTGGTATGCAAGCCTGAATATTGACTTTAAGAAACCCAAGGCACAGCTCATCACTGAAAGCTTTTCAGACTTCTATGTCATTCTCATCTCTGCATTAAAAATGATTTAATGAATAATTTTGTTTTAGGACTGCATTCATACATTTTTAATAAAATGCACAATTATTCCAACCTTAGCATTCTTCAGCATTCCGTATTAATTATGTACCAAAATTATGGAATGTTTAGGGTCCTAACTCATCATTTGACTGAGCTTACTGGAAATATTGGCTCCGTTATGAATTCATTATATTTTATTCCCTACATATCTCCATGATGAAAATTTCTATAGCAGTGAAATATGTCTGACTGCTTTGCTCTCAGTTAATGTGGTATTAATATAACAATGAAGTTCATTACATTTCCAGATACCTTTTTTACTAACACTAAATTAATGTTTGAACTTACTTGACGGAGTCCTGCAGTTGCCTAAGTTTGGTTTGTTTGGATTTTTTTCCAAATGAATACAGCAGTTAAGATATTTGTGTTGGTGACATTGCCAGGTGAAACTTTTACTTTTGTGTATCATATGTTTGTGAGATACTGGATTTTCTAAATCAGAGATTAATTATTGCTACTTACAACTTCACCTGTGGAAGACCATCTGTCCCAACAGTAAGGATTGCATGTAAAGACCTCTTGTAGATAGGAAAGGAAAGCCCATCCAAATGCTCTTCCCAGGATGCTAATGCCCTCCTGAAACCCATCCCCTCACACTGTATATCTGAAGTGTTTCAAATGCCAGAACAGAGGCTGTGCAGCTAAAAAAAAGGAGGAGATTTTACCTTAGATTTTATACCAGTCGCCAAATAAAGAAATAAATTATTCTGTCAGTCTACAGTAGATAAGATGAAAAAAAAGAAAGGGGGCTAAATTGCAGCGAGTGATAGATAGGCCCGACATTGGGAAAAATGTACTGAATGGATAGTGAAACTCTGGGACAGACTGTCTAGAAAAGCTGTGGAGTATCTTCTGTTCGAGGTTTTAAATACCATTCAGACAAACATCTGTCAAGAAGGGGGATAGATAAACTAGGCAATATCTTAAAATACCATCCAGTTTTATTTTTTTTTATGATTCTGTGAGTAGACTTGTCATACTGAAATATTTCTCTGATTAGGGTCTCTTGCTATGCCTTGTCTCCTGTAAAGCTATTTATCCTTATGTTGTTAGAGACCTATGATGATGAGTAAAAGATAGATGCCTAGTTTGTTCTCAGAAGTCCATTTCTCAACCAGTTGGCATCTGGAGTTGCAGAGAGATTTCCTACAGAGCTCAGTTCTAGAAGTTCCTTTGTTTAGGATATAGTGGGACTTTCTAGGTCAAGCATCCTGACATTTTCTACAAATATGCTTAACTAAAGAAGCCCCATCATGCTCAGACACAGGGCTGCATTCCTATAACTCACCTAGTTACAGAATGAGATCTGAGCTAATCCTCAACCTCATGCGGCTTCCACTGAGATTAAAACTGGGAAGTTTTATTAGTTATTTGCAGTGAGACAAGATCATGAACGAGATCATCAAGGTTCTAGGAAGACCTTATAGCAGTTTTCCAGTACCTAAAGGGGGCCTGCAAGAGCTGGAGAGGGTCTTTTGACAGGGGTTAAGGATCATTTTTCACAAGCGATAGAACAAGGGGTAATGGCCTTACACTGAAAGAGAGTGGTTTTAGATCCAACATTAGAAAGAAATTCTCTCCTGTGAGGGTGATGAGATACTGGAACAGGTTGCTCAGAGAAGTTGTGGATGCCTCATCCCCGGAAGTGTTCAAGGCCCATTTGGATGGGGCTTTGACCAACCTGGTCTAGTGGGTGGCACCCCTGTCCATGGCATGGAACTAGATGATCTCTAAGATCTCTTCTGACCCGAGTCATTCTAGGATTTTATAATCAGTTGCTAAGTCCCAGTTGTAACACAGGAACTTGTTAAGTCACAGCAGACTTCAAAGACTAACTCACACTGAAGAAAATATTTCAAGAGTCACGGAGCCTAATACTAGCTGATACGGTTCCTGAGGCTTCCACATTAAGCCACGCTGGAGGCACACTATCAACTGACAAAGCTGCTAGTTCAGACCACTTACAGTTGTTCTTATGCTCTTAAAACATTCAAATTAAGTTCCTAAACTGATTCTGAAAATGGGACCTAGACTCTGAATTTAGCTGGTTTTGATTTAGGTGTCATTTAGGTGCTTTTGACAAAGTTGTATTTAGCACTTTTCCAAAGCCTCAAGGACACAACATGTACCCACAAAAATGCTGCTGAAGAGGAATGGATGCGAGCATATACATTCCTGGTTATATGTACTTTCAAAAATATTTCTCAGATTTTAGCTATATCACAGCTACATAAGACAAACTGTCTTGGAAATTTGATCCTAAGTGAAGAACTGTCCTGAAGGAATGCCCAGAGCAGGATGCTGAGGACAAAGTAACTCTAATCAAAGACAACAGCAAGAACTGTCTAGGATCTCAAAACAGTTCAGAGAAAGTGTGGTATCAGCGCTGGTCTTAATATAGTTATTTTCTTATCCACCAACAGTATTTTTTTAAAGTTTTATTTCTGCATTCTATTTTTGTTCCTGAATACACTGCTGATTTTAAACAATTTAATTCTGAACGTGAGTTAAGATCTCTGATATCAAACACCTACACAAACACCTTTGTGCCTTATTTGTGTTTAAATTTTATTTCAAATCAGATGCCTAACTGCAGTGCTTGTAGAATTGCAGAGTACTTGGATTTTAATTGTATCAAGTTCAGGCAAAAGTGACTATAAAAGCCTCAAAGAAAAATAATAGTTTCTAAGTGCAAGTGAAAAGATGCTGAGATTTACATAATGGATTTAGTCAGACACCCCTACTGTTTTATAGAGGGAAAAGTGCATGTGCACAATAAATAAATTACACTCTGCCATCAGTAGGTTGCATCTAATTGCATTAGAGGCTCCATTTCTCCCCTCAAGACTTAGGTGGGGTAACATGTTGGAAACCACATATTTTTCCATTATACTACTTAATTAGTTTGATAGATCTGCTTATAGATGACAGAGTTTTTTATTGCTTCTACCAAGTTACTTATATTTAAACCAGATCTTTTGTGTGTTTACATGCAAGATCTCAAAATATTGGGAAAAAAATTATCGTCTGTTGCTCAGATAGAACATGACCAATATCTTGTTCTTTCACCTACTCTGCCTTCAGGCTGCCTTGCTACGTATGCTTTCCATAGTGTCCACCTCCTAAATCTACTCACTTCAGGAAAGAGCTGGTTAAAGCACCTCCTTCCACCTCCACACTGCCCTCCACGAGGGTATTTTGATCGATCTTTCAACAATTCATTGCCAAAATGATTTTCTTTAAATGCTGTTCAAATTCAGTGAATCTCATTTTAATATGGCAAAGTACAATTTAGAAATTGTTAAATTATTAAATTCATTTTTTGGAGACTGAACCTTTCTTTGAAAAGGAAGTGTATAGAAAATTGAAAGTTTTTGGTGAATTTAATTTACTTGGCTTCCTGATTTCTTTACTCTCCTCCTCCATACTTTTCCCTGTGTTTTTCTGGACATTTTTTTAATTTTAAAAAGGGTGAGAAGAATGGCCTTAAATATGGTCAAAATGGGGAAAACCAAAAAATGGAACAGTAATGAAAGTTTCCAGATAAATTTCATGGGGTGTTGTTGTTGTTGTTTGTTTTTTTTTAAATAAGAACCTTTAGAAATAGCCTGTTCTGTCAAAATTGTTAACATTCTAATTTTGGCCAGCTTGCTTGTTTTCTCTGTTAAGCTCATTTATGCTCTGGAATAAAGGAGAAAATCTAATATATGTGTTATGTTTCCATTTGCAAAAGAAAACTAAAGCAGATTAAAGATTGTGTTACTAGAGGTCTGTATTGGGCTTGTAAGGCCAGGTTTTGCTAGCAGGGGAGCTACAGGGGTGGCTTCTGTCAGAAGCTGCCAGAAGCTTCCTCCCTGTCCAGCAGAGCCAATGCCAGCCGGCTCCAGGATGGGTGTGCCACTGGCCAAGGCTGGACCCATCAGAAATGGTGGTAACACCTCTGGGATAACAGATTTAAACAAGAGAAAAAAAAGTTATGGCACAGTTGTAATTGCAGCTGGAAAAGAGCGGTGTGAGAACATGTCAGAGGAACAGCCCTGCAGACACCAAGGTCAGTGCAGAAGGAGGGGCGGGAGGCACCAGAGCTGGGATTTCTCTGCAGCCAGTGGTGCAGACCATGGTGGGGCAGCTGAGCCCCTGCGGCCCATGGAGTTTCATAGGGATGCAGAGATCCACCTGCAGCCCATGGAGGAGACCCAGGCTGGAGCAGGTGGATGCCTGAGAGGAGGCTGAGACCCCATGGGAGGCTCGTGCTGGAGCAGGCTCCTGACAGAGACCTGCAGACCTGCGGAGAGAGGAGCCCACACTGGAGCAGGTTTCCTGGTAGAACTTGTGACCCCATGGGGGACCCACACTGGAGCAGCTTGCCCTTGACGGACTGCACCC
>VWPU01007812.1:5586-17381 GCA_013398955.1 Callaeas wilsoni | reverse complement strand
TGGGGGGCGGGAGGTGCGGGGGGCGGAGGGGCCGAGCCGCCCAGCGCGCTCCAGTGCTGCTGTCTGACATGATTTTGCTGATGGCAATTGGGAACGGGTTCGCTGCTCTCGCCGGTCGGATTCGCTCCTTCCTCCCGGCTTTCCTGCCTCCTCCGCATGGATGGGCACGCAGACGGGACGCGGGGCGACGTCTCGCCTCGCTCTTCGCAGGCTCTGCTTCCAGCACGGCTCCTGCGAGCGCAGCCCCGGATGGAGCCAGAAATCCCATCCCGGTGCACATCCCGAGCGGCCCCGGTCAGGGGCAGCCCCCGCGCCTGCGGCGTGCGCGGCGAGGCCGCTGCCGTCCCCCGGGGTCACGGGAGCTGCCCGAAGCAGGTCACCCTCATTAGCCCCATTTCAGATGGGGAAACTGAGACCGGGAGCAGCGCAGTGACTCTTCGTGGCACGCAGGGTCCGGCCCCGGCGAACTCGCCCCTCCCAAAAGGCGGTCGCCGATTGCTGCTGTTGGGACAGTCGTGGCTGAATCGCGCCAGAGCGAGAGCGAAAATACTCCCCGAGTGCTCAGCGCAACCCAAAAGTATGAGCTTACATAAGCGGCACCACACCTGCCGTGAGCAACGCGGGACCCACGCACCCATCCACGCACCCGATCCCCGCCGCCGTCCCCTTTAACCCTTCGTGTGCAGCGCCCGGTCCGGCACCGACAGATTCGGGAAAGGCCCAGGGGAGAAGGAGATGCTGCAGGGTTACCTGAGCAGGTGCTGGGTGCTGCAGGTCTGGGATTCAGCACCGTGGTTTTGTGGCCATAAGGGTGGAGGTGGAGAGGCTCTAGCAGAGCAGGACCCCTTTTTCTTGTGAGCAGGGTCTCACCCCACGGACTCGGCCGCGTTTAAGTTGGGGTCCTGGTCCCAGGAAAGCCAGAGTGAGGCGGAGCCAGCTCACTGGTGGCTGAGCCCCTGGTGTAACATTTGTTCCTGAGAGAGGAGCGGCCTCCCACTCTTGCCCAGAGCTGTTTCTGCTGCAGCAGCAGTGGAGGTCCCAGATTGTGCCCTAAAAACCCTCTCCCCCTCCCCACGCTGTGCAGGAGCTGGCGCAGCTCCACTCACAGCTGGTTGGTGCAGAGACCCTCACCCCAGTGTCTGCTGGTGCTGATCCTGGTGATGGGAAGCAGCGGGGCTGGAGGGACAGAGCGGCCTTTGGTTCCTGGGTGGTGCCAGGCCCAGACTCGGTGCCAGGAGCTGCAGCCGCTGGGACAATGCCGCAGGACAGGTCCAGCAGGGCTGGATCCAGCCCAGGGCAGGTGGCACCAGTGGCAGAGGAAGGAAATGGCCACCAGGAAGGGATAAGGAAGCAAAAACTGACACTTGCCACCATCCAACACTTCTCCTCCTGGCCCAACCTTGCTGCCAAATCTTTGTGATCAGGGCCAGGGCAGACGGCGGGGCACTGCCAGCCTGTGGCAGCACTAAAGTGGCCACCGCTGGCAGGGCTCTGCCGCCAGGATCAGCCCAGCCGGTCCCTGCCTGGCCCGGAGGTGAGCAGGAATTCCGGATGACACCATCGCGGCTTAATCACTGTTTGCTCTCCCTCGCGCCCCACCCAGCGAGAGGGGAACCTTCTGCCAGCATCGCCCGTCCCACACCCAGAGCCCCTCACCCCAGCTCGGGACCACCGGCAGGACCCTGACAGCAGCCCCGGGCTGGCACAGCCGGACCCCGCGGGGTCTGCCGTGGGCTCCCTGCCATGGGCACTGCCAGGCACTGCCGTGACTCAGTTTCCCATCGGGAATGGCTGACCTGCCCGGCAGGGAGTGGGTCACGGGGTGAACCCACTGACAGGGGCCACAGCATTGCTGTCCCCAAATCTCATCCTCAGGTGGATGCCACATCCCTGGCACGGGGATGTGCCCCATGGCAGCCCCCAGCCTCAGGACTGGGCAGGAATCCTGTCCCTCAGTCCCCGGGCTGGGTGGGGGTCCTGTTCCCCAGTCTCAGGGCAGGATGGGATCCTATTCCCCAGTCCCCGGGCTGGGTGGGGGTCATGTCCCTCAGTTCTAGGGCTGGGTGGGGGTTCTGTCCCTCAGTCCCAGGGCAAGGTGGGGGTTCTGTTCCCCAGTCCCAGGGGAGGGTGGGAGTTCTGTTCCCCAGTCCTAGGGCAGAGTGAGGGTCCTGTTCCCCATTCCCAGGGCAGGGTGAGGGTCCAGCCATGTCCCCCCATACAGGGCTGGGGGCAGGGGCAGCAGTGGGGGCCAGGGGGGCTGCAGGGGAGCTGCAGCACTTGCAACCACTGAACCTTATTGTGTCCCCCTGGCAGTGGGGGTGACACAAGGGGCACCCCCTGCTCAGGGGCTGGGTCCCACTGCTTTGTCCTCTCTATGGTATCAGTGCCACCCATCCTCCCAACCCTGCTGCTGAAGCGCCTCCGTGGTGCAGGATGAGGGTCCCTCAGCTGTGCCAAACAGGGCAGTGCCCTCAGACCACGGGGATAAGATGTGGCTTTGCCAGCTGTGCCAGTCCTGGCAGCCAGTGGGATCGGGCATGGTGCTGGGCACGTGGCCCTGCTGCAGTGCTGTGAGTCACTGCGCCTCGGTGCTGCTTATGCAAAGGCTGGCACGGGCTGTGGTGTGGGGCTGTGGGGCCATGGGGTAATGGGGCCATGGCAAATGGCTGTGGTGTGGGGCCGTGGGGTGATGGGGCTTTGGTGTGGGGCTGTGGGGCTGTGGGGCTGTGGGGCCGTGGTGTGGGGCTGTGGGGCCCTGGGGTAATGGGGACATGGCAAATGGCAGTGGTGTGGGGCCGTGGGGTCATGGGGCTTTGGTGTGAGGCTGTGGGGCCATGGGATGGGACTGTGATGTGGGGCTGTGGGGCTGTGGTGTGGGGCTGTGGTGTTCAGGGGCCATGGCATGGGGCTGTGGGGTCACAGCATGGGGCTGTGGGGTCATGAGGCCTGGAGTGCGGGGTGGGTGTCACTTGGGCACGCTGCGAGTGCAAACCAGAGCGTGGAGAAGGGGGAAACTGAGGCAGCAGTGGGGTGTACCCCTGAGTCCTGCAGCCCGTGTGGGGCTGTCCCTGTCACCGCCCGGGGCCGGGGCTGAGGGGCAGCAGGGCCAGGTGTAACCGGAGCCCCCGGGCTGGCCTGACCCGCTCACGTAACGCCTACCCGGTGCTTATGCAATAGCTGCTGCCATGTGGCTCTAAGGGACACCCAACGCCGCGGCAATTACCCGGCCCCTAATCAGCAGCGACGCAGGATAACGAGGCTAATTGGAGCCGTGGCCAGCAGAGCTGCCGGGGGAGGAACATTCAGTCTCACCCTGCACCCCGAGAGGTGTCCCAAGCAATTAGTGACTGCTGAGCCTTCGCTAGGGGCTGGCGGGGAGGAGGGGTCACGGCCGGGCTGGACCCCACTGTGCCCCGGGCAGCGGCTGTGGGTGTCCACTGGGGTGGAGCACGGCATCCCCATCCCTGCCTGCATCCCTGTCCCTTCCTGCATCCCCAGCCCTGTTTGCATCCCTGTCCATGCCTGCATCCTCATCCCTGCCTGCATCCCTATCCCTTCCTGTGTTTCCGTCCCTTCCTGCATCCCCATCCTCGCCTCTGTCCCTGTTTGCATTCCTGTTCATCTGCACCCCCATCCCTTCCTGCATCCCCATCCCGGTCTGCATCCCTGTCCTTATCTTCATCCCCATCCGTCTGCATCTCCATTCCTCTCTGCACCCCCATCCCTTCCTACATCCCCGTCACTGTTTGCATCCCTGTCTCTTCCCACATCCCTGTCCATCTGCGCCCTCATCCCTTCCTGCAGCTCTGTCCCTGTCTCCATCCCCATCCCTGCCTGCATCCCCATCCCGCGCTCCCGTGCGCAGTGATGCTCCAAGTAGGTCAGTGGGCCGCGGTGTTGGGTGACCCTGGGCGGCTGCAGCACCTGCCCTGGGGGGCTTTGCTCCCTTTCTCCCTGGTTGCCCCGGCCCTTGGCCGAGCCCACCCCCCTGCTCACCCCACCGGGCTCCGCGGTCCCCGGGGAGGGGACAAAGGCAGCGTCTCCCTGGCCCGGACTGCAGAACCCTGACTCACCTCATCGCACAAACGATGCCCAAATTGGCGCTTGAAGGACGGTCCTGGTCCCCCCACGCCGCCCCCTCCCTCTCTGCTGGCCCGGGGGGCTCAGCCCGGCGGCGTGGGGTGCAGGGGGCTCCCCGGGCAGCTCCCCCCGGCACTCGCCCCCGGCTCGGGCGGCGCAGCCTCCGCTCCGCACCGTCCCGGGCACCGCGCGGCGCTGCCGAATCTCCAGCGTAATAATTAGGAGATAAACAGGAAAGAGGAAAGGGGCAGATTTCATATTCCGCCCAAATCCCCCCGGGACAGATAAAAGCGGAGTGGGGGGACTCAAGGGGGCTTTTTTCCCACTTGTTTCTGCTGAATCAAACATTTTTCCTCCTGCTTAGAAGATTTCCTGACTCCCCCCGTTCCCCCCGCTCCCGCCTTAATGAGGTTTTGCTGTAAAAGTCTCCGAGCCTCAACCATGGCCTTGAGTTAATCTCCAGGCACCTTCAAAGCCGGGTTGTTCCTGCTCCCCCCCACTCCCCCAGCCCCTCCTTCACCTCCATCTTTTTGAACTTCCCAGCCACAAAATTGCTGAGTTTCATGTGATGCTGCTTCTCCCGTGCCTGGCAGCGAGCACGGGGGTCCTGGGGCACATGGGGGCACGTGGCAGGGACACGGTCCCTAGGGCTGGGGCAGGGACGTGGGATGGTCCCTCCAGGCAGAAAAGCCACCTGCCTTTGAGGGGAACCGCCAAACTGGGGTGAAAAGGGGATGCTTGGAGATTTCGTTTTGCCCCAAAATTGGAATATTGTGGAAATAGTGAAAAAAAATAGCCCACAGCTCAGGGCTACCAAGATGGTGGTCCTGTCTTTGCCACCAACAGCGAGGCTCTTGGGGGCTGGTGGCACTGGGGCATCACCCTGTGGGGCAGACAGAGGCTGGGGCAGGGTGTGCAGGCAGGTGCTCATTGGGTGCCAGGAGCATCCCCCCTCCAGGGCTCAGCTGGGGGTGACTGTGGGACCCCAGGCTTGGGCTGGTGGCAGGAAAATGGCACTGCTCGAGGTCCTGTCCTGGCTGCCCACTCAGGGCTGTGCCATGGGAACCAGCTGCTGCCTGGGGAACGGGCTTGGAAGCTGCACAGCCCTCGGTGGCATCCCTGCTGCCAGGACAGAGCCTGGTCCTCAGAGCACCCCTCCGTCCCTGCTGGGGGGCTCTGGGCACCCACCCGCCCTACCACCTGTGTGGGTGCCCAGCCCTGACCACAGCAGGTCCCAAACCCTGGGAATGGGAGAAGCAGGAGCTGACAGCACCTGGGCTGCTCGAGTGTGGAGTGCTGCCCTGCCCCACCCCACCCATGTGGAGCCATCGGACGCTGCCGGGCTCCCTCCTCCTGCCCCCGGTGCCCCGGGCTGCCCGTGGTGCCCGTACCTGGGCGTCTTGCTCGAGAGCTGATCTGGAGGCTTTAGTGCAAGTTAATCCCTGCAATCCCTCAATTCCAGGGACCGAAATAGGAAAGATCAGTAGGTCAGTGGGAAAAGCTCTTGGCCAAAGTTAACGTGTTAATGCAGAGAGAAGGCGAGGGAAAGAGCAGGGGAGAGGAAAGTGCCCAGGAATCTGCCGTTGGCCCTCCCCGTGCCCGGGCTCTGGTCACTCTCATCCTGCTGTTTTGGGGATGCCAAGCACTGGTGGCCCAGGAAGGCTTGGCAGCTCCCGGTCTGGTGCAATTTTGGGAAGGAAGGGGGGTTTTTCTCCTCTCACCAAACACCCCAAGCCCAGCACTCGCATCCCCGAGGCGATCCCGGTGAGTTAAATCCCAATCTCCAGAGGCGAAAGGTTGCGCATTAGCGCCTGCACCGCTGAGCGGCCCTAATTAGGGCTTGGCAGGCGCCCGCCTTGGCCCCGTAAGCACCTTTTTGGCTGCTGCTCTGGAAAAAGCCGTGCCGGAGGGCTTAGCTTTTAATACAGCCAAAGCCCAGGTGAGCCACCCACTGCTGCCCAGCACCGACGGGCCGGTCCCAGCCCGACTGAGGGGCTCAGCTCTGGTTATGGCTCCCAACTCTGGCTGTGGCCTCCGAGGGCTTCACCTGGTGGCCCCACACAAGTCCCCCAGCCCCGCAGTGCCAGTCCTGCTGCAGGTGCATCCCAGCAGGAACCTCCCAGGGCCTTTCCCTGCATCCCCAGCTGCTTTCCCTTGGGGCTGGGTGCTTTTGGGCAATAGTATCGCTATGGGAGCAGTTTCCTTAAATCCATCTTTGTTACCGCAAGCAGCTTAGCACCAGAAACTCTCTTCCTCTCTGTTCTTTTAATACGATCCCGGCTTAGCAAAGCCCCGGGCTTAGCCACTGCCCCTGCAGTGCAAGTGAGGAGAGGAGAATTAAATAATATGAAAGGAGAAAACAAAGGGCTCTGCTTGATTTAAGCAGCTGGAGGGGGGGTGGCAGCAGCCCAGCCCTGCCTCGGGGGAGCTGCTGGGGTTACCTGGGGAGGGGGATGCTCGGTGGGATGATACAGGGTGGGGCCCCTCTGGGATGCCTCGTTTTTACAGGTCAGTGGGTCAGGGATGCTCTGATGCTCTCAGCCATTGCTCCTGCTGACAGATCCCAAGGGAGACAAGGAGCCTCAAATACCTCACTATGCTTTCTGGTGGCAAATATTCCTACTTCCTGGGGTTTTTCCGTCTTGGGCTCTGCCAGAACCAATGAACAGCTCAGGAGAACTCAGTGCCCTTTGCAGAGGCAGGATCACACCAAGACGTGGGTCTTCCCCACGTTTCCCACTCCACCAGACCGGGATGGTGCTCCCTGGCTGCCGGGCAGACCCTGCTCTCACGCTGTGCCCACGGGCTGGGGGTTCCTGCTCATCCCTGGCTCCCAGCTGGCCGGGCCGGCTCCCATGGCTGCCACCGTGGCTCACCTTGGACTCCGCTCCCGGCACAGCCCAGCGCCCGGCTGGGTTGCTGGGGAGACGGGCTGGTTTATTTACCATCGGGGCTGCGATAAGGAGTGTGAAAGGAGAGGAGGAGCACATGGTGTCCAATGTGCCTGACCCACTTTTCCATCGCCCGGGCATTGCTCGCCCTCGGCGATTGGATTGCAGCGGCTGCGGAGCCGCCAGGGCTTGGGGCGCCCTTCCTCCCGAACTCCGTTTGCTCCAGGTCGGTTTGGAACAGAGGAAAAGCATCCCCGGGCACGAGGAGTGGACGCCGAGGAGCCGCGATGGGGACGGAAACCCGCGTGGGAGCTGTCCGGGGCCGGCTCCTCGCGCCCGTCCTTGGCCGTGGTGGCGGCGCGTCCCCCGCCGGCGCTGGCACAGTGGCCCAGATCTGCCATTCCGCATGGCTTCCCCGGCTGTCCCCGGGGCCGGGCGCCGGCAGGCAGGGCGCTCGCTCGGCGCCTCGCGCGCCCGCCCGCTAATCCGACATGACTCTTCCATTAGAGACGAGATGCCGGCAAAGAGCTTTTCGGTGTAGGAATTAACTCCTTCTCCCACCCCGCAGCTCCCTGACCCGGAGCGTCAGCTCCGGCTCCGTCGCCTGCGTGGCCTGGGGTCTGTGGGATGGGGGGGTCCCCCCGTTGTCATCCTCAGCCTGGTGGTGGGCTGGTTCCCCGGGGGACCTGGATAAGCCCTTACGCGTGCATCTCCCATCCTCCTCCTCTGAGAATGCGGGATGCGGGCAGAGACCCGGCGCTGAGGTGGCAGAGGGTGCCAGAGAGGGGCTCCATGGACCCCCTGGGTGGCAGGAGGGGCCCCAGCCCAGTCCCTGTCCCTGGCTGCAGCACAGCCGCTTCCCTTATCGATCTTCTCTTGTTAATTATTGGCTCAAATCAAGCCTGATCAGAGCCACAGCTCCCTGCAAAGGCTCTGTTGTGGTTTTGGCCATTCCTCCCCTGCCCTGAGGTGCTGGGGCTGCTAGGGAGCAGATGGGACCCAAAGGGGAACTTGAGGAGCTGGGAGCAGGCAGGATTTGGGGTGCATGTCCTGGCCAGGGGGTGCTCCCTAAGCAGGGGGACCTGGGACAGGGTGGGCACTGAAGGAGGGGGAAGAGCCCAAGCCAGGAGACAGCACGTGTACCCCGGAATGGCACAAATGTCCCAGAGCAGAGGTGCCAGCATCTCACCTGTGACACTGGGGGACAGCAACAGTAGCTCTGGCAGAAAAGGAGGTCAAAACAGTGCAGGGTTCGCTCTCCAGGACCAACCACTGCCCCGAGGACAGCCACATTCCCACACTGGGGCAGAACTGTCCCTCATGCCCCTGCTCCCCAGGAGCTATTCAGGGGAGGTGACAGCAGTCCCCAGTCCCCTGCTCCAAGGAGAGGTCCCAACATGCTTCCAGAAGGGAAGCAAAGCTGATCCTGCCTGGTGCTGAGCCCAGGGGAAGCACCCGCGCTCTGCCTGCTCGTGCCGCTCCACAGGGGGAAGAGAAGGATGGGCACTCATGTCCCCTGTCCACCCTTCCCGTCAGTGTGTTCAGGGCTGGGGTGTGTCCCTGGGTGGAGTCAGGAGCACACTGATACTCTGTGTTCTTGCCTGTGGTCCTGGAAAGTACCCTGGACAGGGAGCTCATCCCCAGGATAGAGGGGAAACTGAGGCACAGAGTGAGGAGGGGACGTGCACCATGATGGCCTCTGTGAGGTGGTGGCTCTGGGGCATCGTTGGAACCACGAGGGTGCTTGAGCCCTGCTGCTGCCATGGTGGGCTCTGCTGCCCTCAGGGCTCCAGCTAAGGGGATTTCGGAGGCAGCCACCCCCCAGCCGCTCCCCAAAGCTGGGCAGAGCAGGCAGGGAGTGCTCAGGAAGGGCTCAGGGGGCTGGAGAGGGGCTGCGGAGGGGCTGTTCTCACCTGATGTTCTCACCGTCTGCAGAGATCGCTGACGTTCTCACCATCGCCTCCCCCACCACTGTGGTGTCACTGGTCTGGGGACCTTTTGCCATCCTGGGCTGGGTCGATCCAGGTCAGGATCCTGTGTAACACTGGCCGTGAGCACCTGGCTCACAGTGGGGATGTCCCAATGGAGAGCTGACCTGGATCTCAGCCACCCGCGGGACTCTCACCTCTCGTGCTACTACATGGCCCTGGGGCAAGGACATCCAGCAAGAGAATAACCCTGCAACTACCAGAGAGGACAGGACTGGGGACAGCTGCTGTCCCTGTCCCTCATAGTGACACCAGGACAGCCCAGCCCAGGGTGGGCACTCGAGGTGCCTCTGTGGTGCTTTGGGACTCAGAGTGGGGGACATCCACCAAAGCCAGTTTGGGAGGTCACCCTGGAGACCCACAGCCTGGTACCTGGGGTCTCCTGATCTCCCCAGAGCAGAGAGATGCCCAAAAGGACACAACCTCTCCTCCCACACTGGGCAGGGACAAAAACATGCACTGATTATTTTTGAGGGGCTCTGGCTGCACATCAGGGTGTCATCACTCTTCCTCCACACTGGATAGCTCAGACTCCATGGCAGGGTGGGGTTGTGGTGGCAGTGGAGGAAATCATCTCCAAAATCCCAGTGCAGAGCCCCCCATGAAATATTCAGGATGCTCTGCACAATTCCCGCCTTGCTGCTGTCGAAAGCACCATGAATATTGCAGGTGGGCATTAAAGTTTCAGGGCTGCCATGTTTCAGGACACTGTCACCACGGGATGTCCCTCTGCCGGGACACGTCACAACTTCGCCAGGCTCCAGTGACCTCTTTCTCTCTGGTTTACCCCAAAAACTGGTGGTAGTGTTGGGCTGGGTCCTTGAAGTGCTACAAGAGCAAACCAACACGAAGCTCCTCGCTGTGTCCCCGGAATGGATTGGCACAGTTTGGGGAAGAGTTGCAGGAGGTCCTGCAGGACTGGGGAAAAGCAGAGGTCACGGTCACCCCACCCCAAGGCTCGCCCATGGCCTCCACTGCCCTGACAGCAGCATGGCCCCACTCCTGCATGTCCCTTCCAGGCACGGGAAGAACTCCCTGAGCACCTCGGAGGGTTTCATCCTCCATGTCATGAGCTTTCCGGGTCAGCCCCCGCCAGAAGGGACCATTCCCTTCTCATCCGCCTGCTCTCATAACTTGGCTCTTCCCGTGTTTATATAACAGCGATGTCTCCTGCGGACTGGAGAGAGAATTGGCCGGGGAGAAATAATGAGGATAATTCAAGTCATTTGGGAAGATGAGGTTTTCGAGGTGCCCAGCGTCTTCCACCTTTTACATGTTGTCTCTAATCATCCGCAATCTCGGATGGCCATTGATGGAGCTCGTTGCTGTGGTGACGGATGAATAGCCCTGGGATTGTACCATGCCAAAAAAGTGCTGTCCTTTCCATCAAAACAACAACAACAACAAAAATATAATTTTGTTCAGGAAATTAAGCAGTTTGCAACCAAATAGCAGTGTCTGAAAAGGCTCCCGCGTCCGTCCCTTCCTCCCGGCTCCCGCGGCTGTGCTGGGTTTGTCAGGAACATGCCCAGCGCCTCGGAGGGTCCTTTGTGTGCGCCAGACAAGGAGAAGGTGGTAATTGCAAGGGGGTTTCTAACCCACTGAGCCTTTTAAAAGGATTTGATGCCCCCCTACACCTCTCTGCCGGCCCAGATGTGTGTCACACAGGCAGGGAGCGCGGGGCCGGGGGTGGCGCAGCACTAGGTTAATGTGTTAGCTGCGCACGGCCGGCATCCAGGGGACAGGGAAGTGTGGATGACCAGTGACCAGGCAGGCTGTCGGGGCTCAGGTCCTGCTCATCCTCCAGGGAAGCAGCAATTCTCAGTGGTGAGAGCCAGCATGGGGCTCCTGAGCTGCAGAGAAGCGTGGCCAAGGCCAGACCAGGAGCACAGGGCTCCTGCCATTCTCAGCCTCCGTGGTTTTCCATATGAACTCCCTCCCAGACAATAGAACCAGAGCCCAGCTTTCCTTCCTCCCCACATGCTCGGGAAGCATCTCCTGGGGCGGCTGCTGGAGATGCTGCTGTCCAGCTGTGCCCCTGGATGTGGGCAGCACAGCCCTTGGGGACAAGGCTGCCAGGCTGGGAAGGGGAGGCTTTGGGGTCTGCCCAACCAGAGATTGACCCTGGCTTTGGGATTGACCCTCCCAGTGCTGGAACCACACTGCCGTGTCTCAAGCTGTACACTGCGGGTGTTTGTATAGCCCCAGACTGGCTTGGCTTGGGTTGGGTTGGGAGGGACCTTAAAATTCATCCAGCCCCACCCCCTGCCATGAGCAGGGACACCTTCCACTATCCCAGGTTCCTCTAAGCCCTGTCCAGCCTGGCCGTGGACACTTCCAGGGATCCAGGGGCAGCCAGAGCTGCTCTGGGCACCCTGTGCCAGTGCCACTGGATCACTGTGGTGTGACACTGTACGGCCCATGTGTAACCCCTGTTACTGCTCTGGGCTGCATTTTGAGCCAGAGATCTGGTCCCTGCTGGCATCTTTGGTGCTCCCAAACACCACCCACCAGTGATGGAATCATAAAATCATAAAATCCTGGAATATCCTGAGTGGGAGGAGATTAACAGGGATCATCAGTCCAGCCCCTGGCCCTGCACAGACACCCCAACAATCCCACCCTGTGCAGCCCTGGCAGCGCTGTCCAAACGCTCCTGGAGCTCTGGCAGCCTTGGGGCCGGGACCATTCCCTGGGGAGCCTGGGCAGTGCCCAGCACCCTCGGGGGGAAGAACCTTTCCCTGAGATCCATCCCAAGCCCTGACACAGCTCCAGCCGTTCCTGGGCTCCTGTCCCTGTCCCAGAGCAGAGCTCAGCCCCTGCCCCTCCGCCTCCC